>JASTWB010000512.1:0-15338 GCA_032158295.1 Pycnopodia helianthoides | reverse complement strand
CGGATCAATGAGTCTTTTTCACAAATAAATTTTCCTGTACAGGTTTTAATAGTAACCCATAGCAACATCAAAAAGTTAAAACAACATATGTAGCCTACATTACACAGTGACAGTAAAAGTTAACAAAAAGGGTCGACACAGAAGCTAATACACGCCGCACACAATGATCCCCCACAATATACACCGGGTTTTAAAAATAAAACAATCCAAAATGCCCCCCAAATATGACCCTAAAAACAGTAAACAGGTATACAAAGAGGGTTTAAACGTAAAACAATACTCAAGGAGCTTTAGGTTACCCCCCCAAATGAATAGCTTTTGGAGCATGGCCAGAGGCATGCCCCCTAAAAAAATAGAGAGAATTCCACTGAAATAAATAAGTTATCTTTAAAGCGAAGCTAGGGAAAAAAGAGAGAATAAGTACACCATTGCAAGCATTTTAATTAAATCAGTTTTAATTTTTCCTTTTTTCCCCGGGTAAGGTTAGTTTAAGCAGGGCCCCCACGAGCAGGGTCCCGGGGATACCACCCCCAACACGCTTTACTGAGTCAAACGGGGGTTCATAAAAAATTCTTTTTTTTCAGAATGACACCTCCCGCATATTAGCATAGTACCCCCGACCCCTACTAACGCGGCCCTACCCCCAGGGCTGACTAGGAACTATTCCATTTAGTGACCATTTGTGATAACCCCAGAACCACCCTCGGATGGGGGCCTGATGCATTTAAGATCAACCAAAGCGGAAGGAAACCCCAACGCCCGATGTGTTCCAAGTCCCTTTTCGCAAAGTGGGAAATTTTTCCGCGTTTTTACCACCATCGTTCCGAATGGGTTCCCCGCACAACAAATCGAATTCGCACCACCAATCAAACCTCCCCCAAACAAATCAAATCTCCGAAACCAACAAAAAACCTCGGCCCAACCTTTGTTCTCCGCACCACCAAATAAAACCCCCGCCCAACCAATCGAATCTCCGCACCACCAATCGAACCCCGCACTCCCAAATTTAAAAATCTTAAAAAACGCATTGGCTGCTTGCAATGGTGTACTTATTTACAAGACATTAATTTAAGTGCGCGAAAAGGCCCCTTACGACAAAATACAGAAAACATCAATCAAACTTTAAACACATTAAAAACACTTACAGTTGAAGAAAAACAAATTGTTTTTGTACTTTTATGATTGTAGATGAACAGCTAAGATACCCGGGTTAAACATAATGTGGTACATTGATTGGTAACCTAACACCAAAAGTTATTTTGACAAAAAAACACCCCAAACACCTCAGCAATTCTGTGTGCTAATTGAGATTTCTACCCAATCAGCTCCATTCTTGATTAAGTTTGTTTCTTGATACATACCTCATGCACATGAGATATCAGTCAAGCAGGGCGCCCTTGGGTGACCAGACGAATGGGCTAAGCTGGCTGCACAGGGTGACGTTCCGTTCTCTCGTCAAACCACTCAGCTGTAAATTAGACAATCAAATCAAGAAATTCTCAAAAACATGTATGTGAAGATCCTTGAAAAATTATTCTTTAATAAGTGAAAAAAGTGAAAATTGTCACACTGACTAATGGCTTTGCCAAAGGATGGTCAACATTTTTTTTTATTATTAAAAATCTGAGATCATTTCAGCATTGTGAGATTGTCTCTAAAGCAAATTTATTGAAAATTGGCTTTTATGAACCAAAAGAGTGTTGGCAGGTTCTGAGAGATTGTTCTCTTGAACCTAAACACAAAAAAGGAATCAGCCGATTAAAATCAATTAGAAATGTTTGAAAAAAATCTCACAAGTTGCTAATCTTAAGAAGTTAGATTCTGACCTTGAGGCGGTCAGTTGTGCAGCTTCCCACCAAATTTCTCCAACACAAACTCGCTGAAACAATCTGAACCCCGACGTCTGGTTGCGAGTGTATCAGCGTCTGACACTCAGCATCTGGTGGATAGTCCAACGGAAAGTTGACAGACTACGGTCTTCTCTGTCAGCAGTCAGGATTTTGCTGCAATCAGAAATTACCAGTCACTTCATTAAAACATAATGTGGTACATGATTGGTAACCTAACACCAAAACTTATTTTGACAAAAACACACCCCCAAACACCTTAGCAATTCTGTGTGCTAATTGAGATTTCTACGCAATCAGCTCCATTCTTGATAAGTTTGTTTCTTGATACATACCTCATGCACATGACATCAGTCAAGCAGGGCGCCCTTGGGTGACCAGACGAATGGGCTAAGCTGGCTGCACAGTGTGAAGTTCTGTTCTCTCATCAAATCTCTCTCGTCAAATCACTCAGCTGTAAATTAGACAATCAAATCAAGAAATCTCAAAAACATGTATGTGAAGATCCTTGAAAAATTATTCTTTAATAAGTGAAAAAAGTGAAAATTGTCACACTGACTAATGGCTTTGCCAAAGGATGGTCAACATTTTTTTTTTATTATTAAAAATCTGAGATCATTTCAGCATTGTGAGATTGTCTTAAAACAAATTTATTAAAAACTGGCTTTTATGAACCAAAAAAGTGTTGGCAGGTTCTGAGAGATTGTTCTCTTGAGCCTTAACACAAAAAAGGAATCAGCCGATTAAAATCAATTAGAAATGTTTGAAAAAAATCTCACAAGTTGCTAATCTTAAGAAGTTAGATTCTGACCTTGAGGCGGTCAGTTGTGCAGCTTCCCACCAAATTTTCTCCAACACAAACTCGCTGAAAACAATCTGAACCCCGACGTCTGGTTGCGAGTGTATCAGCGTCTGACACTCAGCATCTGGTGGATAGTCCAACGGAAAGTTGACAGACTACGGTCTTCTCTGTCAGCAGTCAGGATTTTGCTGCAATCAGAAATTACCAGTCACTTCATTAAACATAATGTGGTACATTGATTGGTAACCTAACACCAAAACTTATTTTGACAAAAAACACACCCCCCAAACACCTCAGCAATTCTGTGTGCTAATTGAGATTTCTACGCAATCAGCTCCATTCTTATAAGTTTGTTTCTTGATACATACCTCATGCACATGACATCAGTCAAGCAGGGCGCCTTGGGTGACCAGACAATGGGCTAAGCTGGCTGCACAGGGTGACGTTCTGTTCTCTCATCAAATCTCTCTCGTCAAATCACTCAGCTGTAAATGAGACAATCAAATCAAGAAATCTCAAAAACATGTATGTGAAGATCCTTGAAAAATCATTCTTTAATAAGTGAAAAAAATGAAAATTGTCACACTGACTAATGGCTTTGCCAAAGGATGGTCAACATTTTTTTTTATTATTAAAAATCTGAGATCATTTCAGCATTGTGAGATTGTCTCTAAAACAAATTTATTAAAAATGGCTTTTATGAACCAAAAAAGTGTTGGCAGGTTCTGAGAGATTGTTCTCTTGAGCCTAAACACAAAAAAGGAATCAGCCGATTAAAATCAATTAGAAATGTTTGAAAAAAATCTCACAAGTTGCTAATCTTAAGAAGTTAGATTCTGACCTTGAGGCGGTCAGTTGTGCAGCTTCCCACCAAATTTCTCCAACACAAACTCGCTGAAAACAATCTGAACCCGACGTCTGGTTGCGAGTGTATCAGCGTCTGACACTCAGCATCTGGTGGATAGTCCAACGGAAAGTTGACAGACTACGGTCTTCTCTGTCAGCAGTCAGGATTTTGCTGCAATCAGAAATTACCAGTCACTTCATTAAACATAATGTGGTACATTGATTGGTAACCTAACACCAAAACTTATTTTGACAAAAACACACCCCCAAACACCTCAGCAATTCTGTGTGCTAATTGAGATTTCTACGCAATCAGCTCCATTCTTTATAAGTTTGTTTCTTGATACATACCTCATGCACATGACATCAGTCAAGCAGGGCCCTTGGTGACCAGACAAATGGGCTAAGCTGGCTGCACAGGGTGACGTTCTGTTCTCTCATCAAATCTCTCTCGTCAAATCACTCAGCTGTAAATGAGACAATCAAATCAAGAAATCTCAAAAACATGTATGTGAAGATCCTTGAAAAATCATTCTTTAATAAGTGAAAAAAATGAAAATTGTCACACTGACTAATGGCTTTGCCAAAGGATGGTCAACATTTTTTTTTATTATTAAAAATCTGAGATCATTTCAGCATTGTGAGATTGTCTCTAAAACAAATTTATTAAAAATGGCTTTTATGAACCAAAAAGTGTTGGCAGGTTCTGAGAGATTGTTCTCTTGAGCCTAAACACAAAAAGGAATCAGCCGATTAAAATCAATTAGAAATGTTTGAAAAAATCTCACAAGTTGCTAATCTTAAGAAGTTAGATTCTGACCTTGAGGCGGTCAGTTGTGCAGCTTCCCACCAAATTTCTCCAACACAAACTCGCTGAAAACAATCTGAACCCCGACGGTCTGGTTGCGAGTGTATCAGCGTCTGACACTCAGCATCTGGTGGATAGTCCAACGGAAAGTTGACAGACTACGGTCTTCTTGTCAGCAGTCAGGATTTTGCTGCAATCAGAAATTACCAGTCACTTCATTAAACATAATGTGGTACATTGATTGGTAACCTAACACCAAAACTTATTTTGACAAAAACACACCCCCCAAACACCTCAGCAATTCTGTGTGCTAATTGAGATTTCTACGCAATCAGCTCCATTCTTGATAAGTTTGTTTCTTGATACATACCTCATGCACATGACATCAGTCAAGCAGGGGCCCTTGGGTGACCAGACGAATGGGCTAAGCTGGCTGCACAGGGTGACGTTCTGTTCTCTCATCAAATCTCTCTCGTCAAATCACTCAGCTGTAAATTAGACAATCAAATCAAGAAATCTCAAAAACATGTATGTGAAGATCCTTGAAAAATTATTCTTTAATAAGTGAAAAAAGTGAAAATTGTCACACTGACTAATGGCTTTGCCAAAGGATGGTCAACATTTTTTTTTATTATTAAAAATCTGAGATCATTTCAGCATTGTGAGATTGTCTCTAAAACAAATTTATTAAAAATGCTTTTATGAACAAAAAAGTGTTGGCAGGTTCTGAGAGATTGTTCTCTTGAGCCTAAACACAAAAAAGGAATCAGCGATTAAAATCAATTAGAAATGTTTGAAAAAATCTCACAAGTTGCTAATCTTAAGAAGTTAGATTCTGACCTTGAGGCGGTCAGTTGTGCAGCTTCCCACCAAATTTCTCCAACACAAACTCGCTGAAAACAATCTGAACCCCGACGTCTGGTTGCGAGTGTATCAGCGTCTGACACTCAGCATCTGGTGGATAGTCCAACGGAAAGTTGACAGACTACGGTCTTCTCTGTTAGCAGTCAGGACCTTGCTGCAATCAGAAATTACCAGTCACTTCATTAAACATAATGTGGTACATTGATTGGTAACCTAACACCAAAACTTATTTTGACAAAAACACACCCCCAAACACCTCAGCAATTCTGTGTGCTAATTGAGATTTCTACGCAATCAGCTCTATTCCTGAAGGGTTTGTTTTTCTTGATATAAACCTCATGCACAAGACATCAGTCAAGTAGGGCGCCCTCGGCTAGTTATCCATGTGTACAAATCTGCGTGTTTCCATTAATCATTATTTGCCTATGGCCAAAAGCTATACCTGGGAGGTCATTTTTGTTGGTTTACCTCTTCAGCACTGAAAGATACCATCAAGTGGGAATGAAAATACTCTTCCGAAAACCAATAGAATTATAAAGGGAAGATCCCCAGCTAACACGTAACGTCATCATAACATTACTGTGAAGTTGTGTTTTGGTAATGTTAATTCCCAACTAAAACACAACTAACCTGCAACGTTGCAAAAAGGTTGCGGTTTGGTCTTGTTACTTAATAACCTAAATAAAACGTTATAACAAGGTTTATTTTAACCGTCGTATAAAAACGTCTTGTGAATATTATTTTTCAACGTTTTCTGAATGTTATTGTTCTGTCAAGTTACTTGGTAATGCAGATACGACGTTTTCAATGTTGGTTTTTGACGTCATATACAATCGTTAGGTGAATGTTCTTTCATAACGTTACCTGAAGGTTGTGGTTTTGTCACATTATTTTAAAACATAGATACAACGTTATGGCAATGTTTCTTAAAAACCTCTAAATAAAGTCGCGTTAACGTTTTTTTACAACGTTGCTTGAATGTTGTAGTTTTGTCAGGTTACTTGGGAACATTATGACAACGTAATATCACATATGCAAATTAGTAGATTTGGCTAAGAAGTTGTAACATATTTACAACAAATTTCGAGAAATTTGACAATTTTTTGAATTAGGTGTACTCATTTCTTCATGTATTTGTCTAAACTATCAGAGGACTTAGTGGCAAATTTAATGTAGTAACTAAACATGTAATTTTACTTTCAAAACATATTATTAAAGTGGAAAAACTGTAGTAAAAATACACACCATGATTGCCAAAGCAACAAGTTGGTATGCACTTATATAGTACATGCTGTACGATAGTATACAGGTACAGTGAAGTTAGGCAACCGCAACAAGTAGTAATGGCCTACTGGTAAGTTTACATTGTTGAAAGTAATTAATTGATTGTATTGTTGTATCAATTGCTTATATTCATGAAACTATATATATAATATGAACAATTTATAGTTGATCGAAAAACTTCAGAAAGAAATCATATAATTGCGTCAAGAAATTACCTTGTTTTTGCAGTGCAGTTTTTACGTTGTCACAACGTTATTATAAAACATCATAACGCAACGTCATCTAGACGTTGACAAAACTCTACACTTATCCGTCCGTATGACGTTAAATAAAAACGTTCTCCCAACATTCCTAGCAATGTCGAAGGGACGTTATTTTGTTTGCTGGGGATTTATATCCAGTTTATATCTGTGGAACTCTAGGTGGCAGCAAACATAGTGGAATATTTTCCACTTTGGAAAAAGTACTGAGCATGCACAACATCTTTAAGACATTGGATGACCTGGTAAGTCTATTGACCAATATGAGTCACAGAAGCCTCCACTCTGTGCAAAAAATCACTAGTCTGTACATTCAAATATATAACAAATTTACATTAACAGTAACTTGATAAAAAGTACCTCAAAATAATGTCGCTCTCAGTCAGCATAAAGTATCACAGGCTCATGAATGACAAGAAGCGCAGAATCTGGTGGAGGAGTAAAGAGGATCTGACATCCGCAGTCTGCTTGGAGGAGAGGTAGTGTAGGCAGGCTTTTGGTTGAAGTAGAAACTAAAAACTGCCGACTACAACTGCGAACTACAAACTCCAAACCCCAAACTCCAACCTCCATTCTCCAAACTCCAATCTGGAAAGGGGTTGTTACAACCAAATTAAGGACAAGGTAATTACATGCTGAAAATTGACGAGATTTTTCACTTTCTTCTCCTGACCTAACAGATTGAGCCCCACGTTTTTCAGGTTTATTTTTTTTTTATGGATGATCACACAAAACAAAAACGGTGTCTGAGACTTTTTTGTCAGATCTACCAGTCCTGTATAATACCTTTAATAATACTCAACTGTACCTTTTTACGAGCCATGGGATGTAGAGGCGACACAGACAGCACACACTCATGAAGACAAAGCTGAGCCTAATGGAAAAAGACAATTAAGAAGGACACATATAAAAAGTTTGGAAGTAATTATATTCTGGGAAGAAACTGCAGACACAGATTTTGTAAGTGTAACTTTTTTGTTAAGGACTGTGGCAAGTCAAAATAAATTGGTTTATGCACACAAGTGACAGGAGGGTAATTGGTAGCAAGAGGGACTGGCCAGAGATCAGTGACTACGACTGACCAAATCAAGTTTTTTTTCTACACTTGGTCACTTAACTCCAATGGATTTTGATATTATAAGTTTGCCTCTGCTGCTCGAAATCCAATCTGGATTGAGCCTGACCCATAATCTGACTATGCATTTATCCCTTGTTCTGTGCTACAATAATTAGCGGTCCAGTGATGCAAACCTCAAAGAACAGACTGGGATTGTTATTAAAATAACACAAAAGGACACTTTAAATGTGGTTCCATCAGCCTGCGGCGCATATGTTATGATCTGAAAGTCTCCAAACTATAAGTGAAGGTCAATAACTCAAAGAGCCTGTACTTTCTCAGGTGCAATAAAAAATTCAAACAAAATCCCACTGATATAAAACTTGATTCAATAAGGAAAGTATCAACAACTTCAAATATTGACAGGGTTTAACAAGCTTCAACAGTTAAGTTAGAAAGTGTACGATTTCAAGAGAAGATCTTATATGCAAAAGACCACTCTAAGGTCAAGCTGCCAACATTTTCATCTTGCAGTCAAGGAAATTTTCTACAATAAATTGGGCGTTATGAAGAACATGGGGGAAAACCTAAATTAATTGGGGAGATTTTCAAATTTGTTTATCTGAACATGGAAAGATGGATTTATTTTCGCAGAAACAGGGAGAGTTGGCTGCTCTAAGGATGGCAAAAAAACAGTTCTTTGGCAGTGTACATGAGCTGGTTTGCGGGGTAAAATCACCTCCAGCAAACAGCTAGACACAGACCAAAGTGTCTGATCAGAAATTAAATTCAGCCCTCACACACTTAATTCTGACGAGTGGCAAGCAACATCATAACCCTGCAGGAGCAAAGGCCATCATTTTGATTTGGAACGCACACCCGAAAAATACATGTAATGTACATCACGAAGTAGTTACTTGAGGAAGAAAGATATAAAATCCAATGTTAACTTTGACTCAATCTGCTAAATATCTTCCAACTCTGTTTTTGAACTACCCACCCCATAAAAGAAATGAAATCACTTTTGCGTCAGTGCTTGTTCAGATAAAAACAGTTTACATGTTAAACTGTGTAGATAATGGATTTCTCTCTTTGATTCTGGTCTTGTAACAGAAATTCTGGTCTTACTAGTGGTTACTGCATATTGTAGGCAACATGCAAGCCCTGCATTCCTGTGGATTTCCCAACCAAGTTCAAGCCCGGAACAAGGGGCAAATTCCATAGGGCTTTTCAAGCTGACTACCGTCAGAAACGATATGGGGAAGAAGAAACTTCCCGAAAACTGAACTTTTGATTTAGGTCACAAACTGTCTCTTCTACCAGAGCTACCTGTATTACACGTTTAATAATACTCAACTGTACCTTTTCATGAGCCATGGGATGTAGAGGCGACACATACAGCACAAACATTTGAAGAAAAAGCTGTGCCTACTGGACAAAGACAATTCAGAAGAACACATATAAAAAGTTTGCAAATAATTATGTTCTGGGAAGAAACTGCAGACACAGATTTTGTAAGTGTATTTTTTTTTTTTAGGACTGTGGCAAGTCAAGGTAGAATGGTTTGTGCACACAAGTGACAAGTGGGTAATTGGTAGCAGGAGGGACTGACCAGAGATCAGTGACCACTACTGACCAATTCAAGTTTTTTCTACACTTGGTTACTTAACTCCAACAGATTTTGAAATTATAAGTTTGCCTCTGCTGCTCGAAATCCAATCTGGATTGAGCCTGACCCATAATCTGACTTTGCAATCATCCCTTGTCCTGTTCTACAATAATTAGTGGCGTGTTGTGGCCTAGCGGTCCAGTGATGCAAACCTCACAGAACAGACTGGGCTTGTTATCATAACAACACAAAAAGACACTTTAAATGTGGTTCCATCAGCCTGCGGCGCATATGTTATGATCTGAAAGTCTCCAAACTATAAGTGAAGGTCAATAACTCAAAGAGCCTGTACTTTCTCAGGTGCAATAAAAAATTCAAACAAAATCCCACTGATATAAACTTGATTCAATAAGGAAAGTATCAACAACTTCAAATATTGACAGGGTTTAACAAGCTTCAACAGTTAAGTTAGAAAGTGTACGATTTCAAGAGAAGATCTTATATGCAAAAGACCACTCTAAGGTCAAGCTGCCAACATTTTCATCTTGCAGTCAAGGAAATTTTCTACAATAAATTGGGCGTTATGAAGAACATGGGGGAAAACCTAAATTAATTGGGGAGATTTTCAAATTTGTTTATCTGAACATTGAAAGATGGATTTATTTTCGCAGAAACAGGGAGAGTTGGCTGCTCTAAGGATGGCAAAAAAACAGTTCTTTGGCAGTGTACATGAGCTGGTTTGCGGGGTAAAATCACCTCCAGCAAACAGCTAGACACAGACCAAAGTGTCTGATCAGAAATTAAATTCAGCCCTCACACACTTAATTCTGACGAGTGGCAAGCAACATCATAACCCTGCAGGAGCAAAGGCCATCATTTTGATTTGGAACGCACACCCGAAAAATACATGTAATGTACATCACGAAGTAGTTACTTGAGGAAGAAAGATATAAAATCCAATGTTAACTTTGACTCAATCTGCTAAATATCTTCCAACTCTGTTTTTGAACTACCCACCCCATAAAAGAAATGAAATCACTTTTGCGTCAGTGCTTGTTCAGATAAAAACAGTTTACATGTTAAACTGTGTAGATAATGGATTTCTCTCTTTGATTCTGGTCTTGTAACAGAAATTCTGGTCTTACTAGTGGTTACTGCATATTGTAGGCAACATGCAAGCCCTGCATTCCTGTGGATTTCCCAACCAAGTTCAAGCCCCGGAACAAGGGGCAAATTCCATAGGGCTTTTCAAGCTGACTACCGTCAGAAACGATATGGGGAAGAAGAAACTTCCCGAAAACTGAACTTTTGATTTAGGTCACAAACTGTCTCTTCTACCAGAGCTACCTGTATTACACGTTTAATAATACTCAACTGTACCTTTTCATGAGCCATGGGATGTAGAGGCGACACATACAGCACAAACATTTGAAGAAAAAGCTGTGCCTACTGGACAAAGACAATTCAGAAGAACACATATAAAAAGTTTGCAAATAATTATGTTCTGGGAAGAAACTGCAGACACAGATTTTGTAAGTGTATTTTTTTTTTTTTAGGACTGTGGCAAGTCAAGGTAGAATGGTTTGTGCACACAAGTGACAAGTGGGTAATTGGTAGCAGGAGGGACTGACCAGAGATCAGTGACCACTACTGACCAATTCAAGTTTTTTCTACACTTGGTTACTTAACTCCAACAGATTTTGAAATTATAAGTTTGCCTCTGCTGCTCGAAATCCAATCTGGATTGAGCCTGACCCATAATCTGACTTTGCAATCATCCCTTGTCCTGTTCTACAATAATTAGTGGCGTGTTGTGGCCTAGCGGTCCAGTGATGCAAACCTCACAGAACAGACTGGGCTTGTTATCATAACAACACAAAAAGACACTTTAAATGTGGTTCCATCAGCCTGCGGCGCATATGTTATGATCTGAAAGTCTCCAAACTATAAGTGAAGGTCAATAACTCAAAGAGCCTGTACTTTCTCAGGTGCAATAAAAAATTCAAACAAAATCCCACTGATATAAACTTGATTCAATAAGGAAAGTATCAACAACTTCAAATATTGACAGGGTTTAACAAGCTTCAACAGTTAAGTTAGAAAGTGTACGATTTCAAGAGAAGATCTTATATGCAAAAGACCACTCTAAGGTCAAGCTGCCAACATTTTCATCTTGCAGTCAAGGAAATTTTCTACAATAAATTGGGCGTTATGAAGAACATGGGGGAAAACCTAAATTAATTGGGGAGATTTTCAAATTTGTTTATCTGAACATGGAAAGATGGATTTATTTTCGCAGAAACAGGGAGAGTTGGCTGCTCTAAGGATGGCAAAAAAAACAGTTCTTTGGCAGTGTACATGAGCTGGTTTGCGGGGTAAAATCACCTCCAGCAAACAGCTAGACACAGACCAAAGTGTCTGATCAGAAATTAAATTCAAGCCCTCACACACTTAATTCTGACGAGTGGCAAGCAACATCATAACCCTGCAGGAGCAAAGGCCATCATTTTGATTTGGAACGCACACCCGAAAAATACATGTAATGTACATCACGAAGTAGTTACTTGAGGAAGAAAGATATAAAATCCAATGTTAACTTTGACTCAATCTGCTAAATATCTTCCAACTCTGTTTTTGAACTACCCACCCCATAAAAGAAATGAAATCACTTTTGCGTCAGTGCTTGTTCAGATAAAAACAGTTTACATGTTAAACTGTGTAGATAATGGATTTCTCTCTTTGATTCTGGTCTTGTAACAGAAATTCTGGTCTTACTAGTGGTTACTGCATATTGTAGGCAACATGCAAGCCCTGCATTCCTGTGGATTTCCAACCAAGTTCAAGTCCCGGAAAACAAGGGGCAAATTCCATAGGGCTTTTCAAGCTGACTACCGTCAGAAAACGATATGGGGAAGAAGAAACTTCCCGAAAACTGAACTTTTGATTTAGGTCACAAACTGTCTCTTCTACCAGAGCTACCTGTATTACACGTTTAATAATACTCAACTGTACCTTTTCATGAGCCATGGGATGTAGAGGCGACACATACAGCACAAACATTTGAAGAAAAAGCTGTGCCTACTGGACAAAGACAATTCAGAAGAACACATATAAAAAGTTTGCAAATAATTATGTTCTGGGAAGAAACTGCAGACACAGATTTTGTAAGTGTTTTTTTTTTTTTTAGGACTGTGGCAAGTCAAGGTAGAATGGTTTGTGCACACAAGTGACAAGTGGGTAATTGGTAGCAGGAGGGACTGACCAGAGATCAGTGACCATACTGACCAATTCAAGTTTTTTCTACACTTGGTTACTTAACTCCAACAGATTTTGAAATTATAAGTTTGCCTCTGCTGCTCGAAATCCAATCTGGATTGAGCCTGACCCATAATCTGACTTTGCAATCATCCCTTGTCCTGTTCTACAATAATTAGTGGCGTGTTGTGGCCTAGCGGTCCAGTGATGCAAACCTCACAGAACAGACTGGGCTTGTTATCATAACAACACAAAAAGACACTTTAAATGTGGTTCCATCAGCCTGCGGCGCATATGTTATGATCTGAAAGTCTCCAAACTATAAGTGAAGGTCAATAACTCAAGAGCCTGTACTTTCTCAGGTGCAATAAAAAAATTCAAACAAAATCCCACTGATATAAAACTTGATTCAATAAGGAAAGTATCAACAACTTCAAATATTGACAGGGTTTAACAAGCTTCAACAGTTAAGTTTAGAAAGTGTACGATTTCAAGAGAAGATCTTATATGCAAAAGACCACTCTGAGGTCAAGCTGCCAACATTTTCATCTTGCAGTCAAGGAAATTTTCTACAATAAATTGGGCGTTATGAAGAACATGGGGGAAAACCTAAATTAATTGGGGAGATTTTCAATTTGTTTATTGACTGAAATGGAAAGAATGGATTTATTTTTCGCAGAACAAGCCGGAGAGTTGAGTGTCTAAGGATTGGCATAAAAACATTTTTTTGGCAGTTTAATGGCGTTTGTACTAATAATATTCATTTTTAATAGATTTTCTAATTTTAAGGTGCAGTCTAGTACATGAGTGGTTGCGGGTGTAAAATCACCTCCAGCAAACAGCTAGACACAGACCAAGTGTCTGATCAGAAATTAAATTCAGCCCTCACACACTTAATTCTGACGAGTGGCAAGCAACATCATAAAACCCTGCAGGAGAAAGGCCCCTCATTTTGATTTGGAACGCACAACCCGAAAAATACATGTAATGTTTCATCACGAAGTAGTTACTTGAGGAAGAAAGATATAAAATCCAATGTTAACTTTGACTCAATCTGCTAAATATCTTCCAACTCTGTTTTGGGAACTACCCACCCCATAAAAGAAATGAAATCACTTTTGCGTCAGTGCTTGTTCAGATAAAAACAGTTTACATGTTAAACTGTGTAGATAATGGATTTCTCTCTTTGATTCTGGTCTTGTAAAAGAAATTTTTGGGCTTACTAGTGGTTACTGCATATTGTAGGCAACATGCAAGCCCTGCATTCCTGTGGATTTCCAAAACCCAAATTCAAGCCCGGAACAAGGGGCAAATTTTCCCTAGGGCTTTTCAAGCTGACTACCGTCAGAAACGATTGGGGAAGAAGAAACTTCCCGAAAACTGAAATTTTGATTTAGGTCACAAAACTGTCTCTTCTACCAGAGCTCCTGTATTACACGTTTAATAATACTCAACTGTACCTTTTCATGAGCCATGGGATGTAGAGGCGACACATACAGCACAAACATTTGAAGAAAAAGCTGTGCCTAGGACAAAGACAATTCAGAAGAACACATATAAAAAGTTTGCAAATAATTATGTTCTGGGAAGAAACTGCAGACACAGATTTGTAAGTGTTTTTTTTTTTTTTAGGACTGTGGCAAGTCAAGGTAGAATGGTTTGTGCACACAAGTGACAAGTGGGTAATTGGTAGCAGGAGGGACTGACCAGGATCAGTGACCACTATGACCAATTCAAGTTTTTTTCTACACTTGGTTCTTAACTCCAACAGATTTTGAAATTATAAGTTTGCCTCTGCTGCTCGAAATCCAATCTGGATTGAGCCTGACCCATAATCTGACTTTGCAATCATCCCTTGTCCTGTTTTACAATAAAATTAGTGGCGTGGGTTTTGGCCTAGCGGTCCAGTGATGCCAAAAAAATCACAGAACAGACTGGGCTTGTTATCATAACAACACAAAAAGACACTTTAAATGTGGTTCCATCAGCCTGCGGCGATATGTTATGATCTGAAAGTCTCCAAACTATAAGTGAAGGTCAATAACTCAAAGAGCCTGTACTTTCTCAGGTGCAATAAAAAATTCAAACAAAATCCCACTGATATAAAACTTGATTCAATAAGGAAAGTATCAACAACTTCAAATATTGACAGGGTTTAACAAGCTTCAACAGTTAAAGTTAGAAAGTGTACGATTTCAAGAGAAGATCTTATTTTGCAAAAAAACCACTCTGAGGTCAAGCTGCCAACATTTTCATCTTGCAGTCAAGGAAATTTTCTACAATAAATTGGGCGTATGAAGAACATGGGGGAAAACCTAAATTAATTGGGGAGATTTTCAAATTTGTTTATCTGAACATGGAAAGATGGATTTTTTTCGCAGAAACAGGGAGAGTTGGCTGCTCTAAGGAGGCAAAAAAACAGTTCTTTGGCAGTGGGACATGAGCTGGTTTGCGGGGTAAAATCACCTCCAGCAAACAGCTAGACACAGACCAAAGTGTCTGATCAGAAATTAAATTCAGCCCTCACACACTTAATTTGACGAGTGGCAAGCCAACTCATAACCTGGGAGGAGCAAAGGCCTCATTTTGATTTGGAACGCACACCCGAAAAATTTCATGTAATGTACATTACGAAGTAGTTACTTGAGGAAGAAAGATAAAAATCCAATGTTAAACTTTGACTCAAATTGCTTAAATATCTTCCAA
>JASTWB010000511.1:0-15396 GCA_032158295.1 Pycnopodia helianthoides | reverse complement strand
AGAAAAGCGTAGATGATTTTTTTATCAAATCGCCAGTTGAAATTGTTTACGCGATGTCAACATGAAATATAAGACTTCCAAAACACTGACAACTGCACATTTAAGTATGACTCGTAGTATTTAGACTAGATTACCCCCGATCAGGCTGCAGCGTCTCGACGACACTTTAAAGCCTTCCGGGTCAGAATTGACCCGGGAGTCCCATTGTCCCGGGAGGCCTGACCATTGGTCAGGCTGACAGGTCAGGCCGACTCCCGGAAAACGGTTAAAACGTGGGATTTTAACTTGAATACTGCGTCAGTTTGATCCATTTCTGGCATCGATTCGGGGTCATTCCAACCCAGAAATTGGTCAGGCCCCAATCCCGGAATCTGTGTAAATTCTGACACGCGGAGGTTTTAAAAAGGGCCGGTTAAAACCAACTCACTACTCTTTCATTCCCATTCGTTGTTGGGAAATCTGTACAACTTTCTGTTAATTATCAATTTTCAGAACGGATAAACTGTCTCGGGTATTAATGATTGGACGTTACTGGTGACGTTTTGCTGAAAACATCGTATGTGTCTTCTTCTTTTCCAAGGTGTCTACCAATGGCTTAATTTCATTTGGCAGAGGCACTACTGATTATACCCCTAAACGCTTTCCATGGGGGATTCCAATTCTTGCTGTTTTTTGGAGTGATGTCGACATAACAAGAACTGGGACTGTGACTTATCGTCCGTATCGTCGGACCCCTGGCAACGAGTTTATATTTGACCGTGGAGAGGCGGTTGTCAGACAGGCGTCAAGTAACCATTTTGATTTCACAGCGTCGTGGATCTTAGTAGTAACTTGGTACGAAGTTCCAGCCTTCCCCAGCAGCGACATAAACACAGTAAGAAAAATACACCCTTTGGGTTATTTCTTAAGACCCCAGCTTGTTGAGTAAAGGTAATACTTTCATTCTTACAGGATTCGATTTAGATTATTTGTATAAACTCCAAACACAAATGTTTCTTACCAAGGTTTATTATTTTTCAAACATGCAGACTAATTCATTCCAAGCTGTTTTACTGACGGATGGTGTACAGTCTTTTGTGATTTACAATTACAAAGAGATAAGATGGGCAGCATCAAGGGCACAGGTACGTCAACCCTTTCCCTCCCCAAACGACGGATTTCATATTTCTCCGTTCTAAATCATAACAAAAACACGTGTGAGCTTTCCTGTTGGTAGGTCAGAAGTATTGGAGCCGGAAGTGCAGTGTAAACGAAAATCAGTAAATGTGTGTGTATACCAATAGCCTTGATGGGTTATGGTGGACACTATAGGAGTGCACTGTTTGGTTTCGGTGTATACAGACAAACTTACAAAAGCCTAATAGTGTCCAGTGCTGTAATCGAGTCCCTGTTGTATGATGGGGAGTCCGAGGCCACAACAACAGCACAGCAAAATTGGCCCGAGACCAGACCCAATTCCGAGACAGGACTCGATTCATCCATCACTGATAGAGTCATAATAGTATGGCTAATATATGTCCACCATATCTTAAAATGGTTTATTCGTTTAAACTGCACTTCCGGCTCCAGTACGTCATCACTTACCAAGAGAATATTCCCGAACGTATCCATCTTTTAAATTCATTTCTCTACGGACCAACACTGTTGCCAACGAGGCAATTTTCAAGAGGCAATTTACTGCGTTTGAAAAGCGTTTTCAGAAACATATATAATTATTATTATTATTATTATTATTATTTCATCTTATCACAGCATGCAAAAGAAAGATTTCATTTTCATTTGTGCCGGTTACTCCTCGAGTCAGGCTACGTCCCGTAGCCTTAGATCTCTAGGGTCTTTCTCAGGATCCTCGCTGTTCCCAAAAGTGCCGCCTTCTGTAACAGATATATCCTCACGTTTGTCCCTATTTCATCTAGATGTTTCCCCAGTGCTTTGGGAATGGTGCCAAGTGCTCCAACAACCACAGGGACTACTTTCACTTTTACCTGCCAAATCTTACGGAGTTCCCTGGCCAGGTCTTGGTACTTGTGGATCTTTTCCGTCTCCTTCGAAGCTACCCTGATATCACCCGGCACAGCTATGTCAATGAGATGACACATCTTCGTCGTCTTATCTAAGACTACAACATCCGGACGCCTATGTTCTATAACATGATCAGTCTGAATGTTAAAATCCCAGAGAATCTTGACCTGGTCGGTCTCTACAACTTTCTCCGGAACGTGGTCGTACCATTTCGCATGCACTTGGACACCATACTTCTTACACAGATCCCAGTGAATCACCTTGGCCAACTTATTATTATTATTATTATTATTATTATTATTATTATTATTATTATTATTATTATTATTATTATTATTATTATTATTATTATTATTATTATTATTATTATTATTATTATTATTATTATTATTATTATTATTATTATTATTATTATTATTATTATTATTATTATTATTCCATCTTATCACAGCATGCAAAAGAAAGATTCCATTTTCATTTGTGCCGGTTACTCCTCGAGTCAGGCTACGTCCCGTAGCCTTAGATCTCAAGGGTCTTTCTCAGGATCCTCGCTGTTCCCAAAAGCGCCGCCTTCTGTAACAGATCTATCCTCACATTTGTCCCTATTTCATCTAGATGTTTCCCCAGTGCTTTGGGAATGGTGCCAAGTGCTCCAACAACCACAGGGACTACTTTCACTTTCACCTGCCAAATCTTACGGAGTTCCCTGGCCAGGTCTTGGTACTTGTGGATCTTTTCCGTCTCCTTCGAAGCTACCCTGATATCACCCGGTACAGCTATGTCAATGAGATGACACATCTTCGTCGTCTTATCTAAGACTACAACATCCGGACGCCTATGTTCTATAACATGATCAGTCTGAATGTTAAAATCCCAGAGAATCTTGACCTGGTCGGTCTCTACAACTTTCTCCGGAACGTGGTCGTACCATTTCGCATGCACTTGGACACCATACTTCTTACACAGATCCCAGTGAATCACCTTGGCCAACTTGTCATGTCTTCCTTTGTACTCCGTCTGGGCCATCATACTACATTCGCTGACAATATGAAATACAGTCTCTTCTGCCTTGTAACACATTCTGCACATAGGAGAGACGTTTGCTTTCTCGATCCTTGCCTTCATAACATTTGTCCTTAGTGACTGGTCTTGCGCCGCAGTAATCAAACCCTCGGTTTCCTTCTTTAGTTCTCCGCTCTTTAACCAATTCCATGACTTGGGGCTCGCTACCTCTTCAGTACATCTCAAGAACCGGCCATGAAGTGGCTTGTTCCTCCAATCTTGATGTCTTTCCTCTTTCTTTCCCCTCTTGTACTCCTTCGGCCCAACTTCGTCTTCCCTCGTGTACTTTTGGGCAACCATCAACAAGTTCTCCTCGGTCCTCCTAATATGACAATGCAAGCTCCTGCGCTCGATGTTAACACTGTCTGCCACGCTCAGTAACCCCCTTCCGCCCTCTGACCTCGGAAGATAGAGTCTGCTGACATTTGACCGCGGATGTAGCATGCCATGCATGGTCATCAGTTTCCTTGTTCTCCTGTCCGTGACATCTAGATCTTCCTTGGTCCACCCCACAATACCCCCACTGTACCTCATCAAAGACACGGCCCACGTGTTAATCGCCTTAATCATGTTCCCCCCGTTCAGTTTGGACTTTAAACATTTCTTCACCCGCCTGATGTATTCTGCCCTCAGCCTTACCTTTGATTCCTCGTGAAGCACATGGTCCGATTCAAGAACACCAAGATACCGATAACTCTCCTCCTCGCCTAGAGCCCTCATCTGTGCACCATCTGGCAGAGCGATGCCATCGGAGTGTACACTCTTTCCCCTCTTCATGGCCATTGAAGCACATTTCTCCAGACCGAACTTCATCCCGATGTCATCACTGAAAATCCTGACGGTCTGCACCAGAGAATCGATCTCCGCCTCATTCTTTGCAAACAACTTTAAATCGTCCATAAAAAGAAGATGGTTGATCTTACATCCGTCCTTCTTCATTACATAACCTGCGCTCACCTTCCTCAGAATCATCGACAAGGGCATCAGTGCCAGAACAAACAGCAGTGGAGACAGAGAGTCACCTTGGAAAATACCTCTTCTTATGCATACCTTGCCCAGACTATCGTCATTGGCTGTCAGATTTGTTCGCCACGTCTTCATGCTCTCACCTAAAAGACGTTTTACTGCATCAGCCACTCCAACCATATCCAGACATTCCATTATCCATGTGTGCGATACCATGTCATACGCCTTCTTGTAGTCGATCCACGCCATTGCCAAATTAGTCTTTCTGCTCCTGCAATCCTTCAGTACAGCCTTGTCAATGATAAGTTGATCTTTCGTACCTCTGGACCGCTTCTTACAGCCTTTCTGCTCCTCTGGAAACAACTTCTGGTCATCCATATGGCGATAGAGGTCTTCTGCAATCATACTGGTCAAAAGTTTATACATCACAGGTAAGCACGTGATTGGTCTATAATTACTCGCAATGTTACCTTTCTTGACATCCTTTATGATCAGAACCGTTCTTGCCTCAGTCATCCAAGATGGGACCTTACCCTGTACTAAACAGTCTTGCAGTTGTAGGGCCATTCGCTCATGCAAACTACGGAAGTTCTTCAACCAGTACCCATGCACTTGGTCCGGACCCGGGGCTTTCCAATTTGGCACTTTCTTTACCTGTCTCTTTACCTTGTCCACGTCAATCTGGAACCCTTCTTGCTGCTGTACCCCTCTCAATTCATCTTTCACATTCGTTAGCCATTCCGCTTGTCGGTTGTGCTGTATTGGTTGGTCCCAAATACTACCCCAGAAAGTTTTTGCCTCTGCTGGCCTCGGGCCCACTTGCGTGCTGTCATTCTTTCCGTCTAATTCCTTAAACAACCGACGCTGATTGGTGTTAAATAGCCTATTTTGGTGAAACTGCTTGACCCTATCAACATACCTCTTCACCTTTGCAGCCTTAGCCTTTACCCTTTGCTTAATCTCCTCTATGACAACATTCACCCCCTTACCTTTGACATTATACTTTGTCATGATTGTATTCCTCAAGTCTGAACCTTTTATTAAACCCTTTTCCATTTGTTCTATTCTACTGAGGTCTTTCCGTAATTCTTTAATTTGACCCTCCAGACGACGTTTCCACCATGGTGTACTGTTTTCCTGTTTTGATTGTGAAGCCTTCACACCTAACTTTTCCCCTACTACAACTGCCCCAGCAAAAATAAGACGGTTAGTTTCCGACAGATTATTTGTACTTACTGACCCAAGGACTTTACTTACCACGGCTGACATTTCTGTCAGCCTTTTCCTTGGGACCCGGCGCAAAGATGGGATACTCCACCCGCTTGACCCCTTAGCCGCTTCCATCACCTCTTGAATCCTGGTTTTAATTTGCACCTCCTCCTCCGTACACTCTACACCTCCCTCTTCGTCTATGCCATCGTCACCCTGACTGTCTAGCAACCCTGGCTGCTCAACCACATCTTCGCTATTAGCAGCAGCCACCTCCTCCGGTACTTGGTGGTTAACAACCTCCGTTCTATCTCTTTCAGCTTGTACTATCCTCCTCATCTCCTCAATTTCCACGTTTGTTAACCACTGGTTCCGTTTGATAGTACTTATCTGGTCTGCAAGACGCTGCTCACTGATCTCAAACATTTCTTTATCCTGCCATAGGCTAAACATTCTCTTTCTGTATCCTCTCTTGTCCGGCTCACTTTTAATATAACATTCCATCGCCATTTTGTTATCAGCCTTACTCCATTTTCTCCTGGTTGCAACACGAATCCTGTTGTGAGCAGTTTGGATACGATCTGGTAGTACCTGCTCAGGCATACCAACCAGATCGGGTGAAGGACTTCCTCTCTGGGAGTTTGTCACTCTTTCACCGTTGACTTGATGCTCCATAGCACTCATTATAAACATCACACAATTGTGAGAAAGTTTGTAGTTTTAGGGAGAACTACATACAGCAACGCTGTAGAATATCCAACCCTACGGAGACCACTAAACACTGGTTGTAATCAAGATGTTCCAAAGGACGCAGTTGATACGCGCGTCCGTTCACTGACTCAATGTACACTGTGCGGTCTACGTTGAAGAAAGTTTTCTGAATACAGAAAAATCCAACACTTTTCCACCAAAAATAGCAACAAGATGGTAACTAGTTGTCATCAAACTTGCCCTGCGGTGTCTACCAAGTAGTACCAACAAGGAGTTAACTTTTGATGTATAACAAACAGCAGGAAACTATATTTATCTTCTATAGAATCGAGAGCCGATCTGAAGCAGTGTTCCTTGTCTCGCCGCCATCATTATTATTATTATTATTATTATTATTATTATTATTATTATTATTATTATTATTATTATTATTATTATTCCATCTTATCACAGCATGCAAAAGAAAGATTCCATTTCCATTTGTGCCGGTTACTCCTCGAGTCAGGCTACGTCCCGTAGCCTTAGATCTCAAGGGTCTTTCTCAGGATCCTCGCTGTTCCCAAAAGCGCCGCCTTCTGTAACAGATCTATCCTCACATTTGTCCCTATTTCATCTAGATGTTTCCCCAGTGCTTTGGGAATGGTGCCAAGTGCTCCAACAACCACAGGGACTACTTTCACTTTCACCTGCCAAATCTTACGGAGTTCCCTGGCCAGGTCTTGGTACTTGTGGATCTTTTCCGTCTCCTTCGAAGCTACCCTGATATCACCCGGCACAGCTATGTCAATGAGATGACACATCTTCGTCGTCTTATCTAAGACTACAACATCCGGACGCCTATGTTCTATAACATGATCAGTCTGAATGTTAAAATCCCAGAGAATCTTGACCTGGTCGGTCTCTACAACTTTCTCCGGAACGTGGTCGTACCATTTCGCATGCACTTGGACACCATACTTCTTACACAGATCCCAGTGAATCACCTTGGCCAACTTATTATTATTATTATTATTATTATTATTATTATTATTATTATTATTATTATTATTATTATTATTATTATTATTATTATTATTCCATCTTATCACAGCATGCAAAAGAAAGATTCCATTTTCATTTGTGCCAGTTACTCCTCGAGTCAGGCTACGTCCCGTAGCCTTAGATCTCAAGGGTCTTTCTCAGGATCCTCGCTGTTCCCAAAAGCGCCGCCTTCTGTAACAGATCTATCCTCACATTTGTCCCTATTTCATCTAGATGTTTCCCCAGTGCTTTGGGAATGGTGCCAAGTGCTCCAACAACCACAGGGACTACTTTCACTTTCACCTGCCAAATCTTACGGAGTTCCCTGGCCAGGTCTTGGTACTTGTGGATCTTTTCCGTCTCCTTCGAAGCTACCCTGATATCACCCGGTACAGCTTTGTCAATGAGATGACACATCTTCGTCGTCTTATCTAAGACTACAACATCCGGACGCCTATGTTCTATAACATGATCAGTCTGAATGTTAAAATCCCAGAGAATCTTGACCTGGTCGGTCTCTACAACTTTCTCCGGAACGTGGTCGTACCATTTCGCATGCACTTGGACACCATACTTCTTACACAGATCCCAGTGAATCACCTTGGCCAACTTGTCATGTCTTCCTTTGTACTCCGTCTGGGCCATCATACTACATTCGCTGACAATATGAAATACAGTCTCTTCTGCCTTGTAACACATTCTGCACATAGGAGAGACGTTTGCTTTCTCGATCCTTGCCTTCATAACATTTGTCCTTAGTGACTGGTCTTGCGCCGCAGTAATCAAACCCTCGGTTTCCTTCTTTAGTTCTCCGCTCTTTAACCAATTCCATGACTTGGGGCTCGCTACCTCTTCAGTACATCTCAAGAACCGGCCATGAAGTGGCTTGTTCCTCCAATCTTGATGTCTTTCCTCTTTCTTTCCCCTCTTGTACTCCTTCGGCCCAACTTCGTCTTCCCTCGTGTACTTTTGGGCAACCATCAACAAGTTCTCCTCGGTCCTCCTAATATGACAATGCAAGCTCCTGCGCTCGATGTTAACACTGTCTGCCACGCTCAGTAACCCCCTTCCGCCCTCTGACCTCGGAAGATAGAGTCTGCTGACATTTGACCGCGGATGTAGCATGCCATGCATGGTCATCAGTTTCCTTGTTCTCCTGTCCGTGACATCTAGATCTTCCTTGGTCCACCCCACAATACCCCCACTGTACCTCATCAAAGACACGGCCCACGTGTTAATCGCCTTAATCATGTTCCCCCGTTCAGTTTGGACTTTAAACATTTCTTCACCCGCCTGATGTATTCTGCCCTCAGCCTTACCTTTGATTCCTCGTGAAGCACATGGTCCGATTCAAGAACACCAAGATACCGATAACTCTCCTCCTCGCCTAGAGCCCTCATCTGTGCACCATCTGGCAGAGCGATGCCATCGGAGTGTACACTCTTTCCCCTCTTCATGGCCATTGAAGCACATTTCTCCAGACCGAACTTCATCCCGATGTCATCACTGAAAATCCTGACGGTCTGCACCAGAGAATCGATCTCCGCCTCATTCTTTGCAAACAACTTTAAATCGTCCATAAAAAGAAGATGGTTGATCTTACATCCGTCCTTCTTCATTACATAACCTGCGCTCACCTTCCTCAGAATCATCGACAAGGGCATCAGTGCCAGAACAAACAGCAGTGGAGACAGAGAGTCACCTTGGAAAATACCTCTTCTTATGCATACCTTGCCCAGACTATCGTCATTGGCTGTCAGATTTGTTCGCCACGTCTTCATGCTCTCACCTAAAAGACGTTTTACTGCATCGGCCACTCCAACCATATCCAGACATTCCATTATCCATGTGTGCGATACCATATCATACGCCTTCTTGTAGTCGATCCACGCCATTGCCAAATTAGTCTTTCTGCTCCTGCAATCCTTCAGTACAGCCTTGTCAATGATAAGTTGATCTTTCGTACCTCTGGACCGCTTCTTACAGCCTTTCTGCTCCTCTGGAAACAACTTCTGGTCATCCATATGGCGATAGAGGTCTTTTGCAATCATACTGGTCAAAAGTTTACACATCACAGGTAAGCAAGTGATTGGTCTATAATTACTCGCAATGTTACCTTTCTTGACATCCTTTATGATCAGAACCGTTCTTGCCTCAGTCATCCAAGATGGGACCTTACCCTGTACTAAACAGTCTTGCAGTTGTAGGGCCATTCGCTCATGCAAACTACGGAAGTTCTTCAACCAGTACCCATGCACTTGGTCCGGACCCGGGGCTTTCCAATTTGGCACTTTCTTTACCTGTCTCTTTACCTTGTCCACGTCAATCTGGAACCCTTCTTGCTGCTGTACCCCTCTCAATTCATCTTTCACATTCGTTAGCCATTCCGCTTGTCGGTTGTGCTGTATTGGTTGGTCCCAAATACTACCCCAGAAAGTTTTTGCCTCTGCTGGCCTCGGGCCACTTGCGTGCTGTCATTCTTTCCGTCTAATTCCTTGAACAACCGACGCTGATTGGTGTTAAATAGCCTATTTATTATTATTATTATTATTATTATTATTATTATTATTATTATTTTTGTTATTATTATTATTTTTTTTATATATTTTTTTTTAATTTTTTTTTTTATTTTTTATTTTATTTTTGTTTCTTGCTTTGAAGCTATAAAGCTTCATTTATTCAACAACAACAAAAACACAAAAGAGTATACATCAATTCCACATTACCATGTATAAGGTCCACAAATATATCTATTATATAGAAATCTATGAGAAACACAACAATTAAAAATAAAACGGATAAGAGCATAGTTATACACAAATTAACGTGACATAATCACGTGATGATACAAAAAGAATTTAACAAATGAAATTCATTGCAGAAGTTGAAAACAAGTTCTACGACTCCAATAATTATATAAAGGACTATAAGTATAAACTGCACTTCTGCTAATACACAAGGGGACAAAGCTTGAAACCAAATACAGGAAAACTCTTTAAAACCCAAAATTTAACTCACCATTATCGTTAAAGAAACACAGCGCTTTGTTTGCTGTAAAACACACCTTAAAGGTTTCAAGACACATTCTTTTGTTTTCAAACAATAGAAAAGCCCTCAAGTTCCGTTTATAACATTGAATAATGTCAACATCATTAGGACATGTGTGACTGTTAAATATTAGTTTACATCTGATATTCCATATTTGTCGTAGCATTTTGACAACTACCACACTTTGCACTAATTTAAGTTGATACCCCATAATTCTGTTAAGGTCGGTCAGGTAAAAGTACTTATTTCCCACAAATTTCCTTAGAAGACATTCAACGAAAATCCAGGCATTAATTGTACACGAGCAGTAAATAAAAAGATGTTGATGGGACTCGTTTTCAGTTTTACATAGAGGACATAAAGTGTCAGGAACATTTTGCATCTTGAGAAGAACATCTCTGGTAGGAAGAACTCTATGTTTCACTTTGTACCAAAACTGTTTATCTTCAGAATCTAGCAAATAATTTTTAAAACCTCTCTCCCAAATCATGGTCCAATTAATATGAGACGCATAGTGAAACACTTCATGCCATTTCTTTTGTGCTTTAGGGGCAATGAATTTATCTAGAACGAGATTAGCATATGTACTTTTAGCAGTGGTTTTAGAAATGTGTACATTTTCCCCCTTATTATTTACAACAAACATTCAATTGCAGATGTGGTTTGCAGGACCTTCTCTCGTGTCGCAAACCAATTCATGGTCGATTTGGTTGTTTATCCTGCCCAGAATTCTTCCTGCATTAATGTTTAAAATTCCACATTTATCAGCGACTTCTTGGAAGGTGATTAACTTGTTTTTACGAACCACATCTTTAATTTTTGTAATCCCAACAGATTTAAGCAATGGGCTCTTCATGACTGAATTGTCTTTCGTGGCCTTAATATTTTTCCACAAGGGCACTTCATGAGACTCCAGACTGCTAGTATAAGTACAATTAAGTATTCCTCCCGCCGTTTTGAAGGCAAGGATTAACTCAGAATAAAAGGGCGTAGTTCTAAGTGGTAACTTAACATTACAAAAGACATACCATCCTAAGTGATTATCACCACTTGCTTTGTTAATCCAATATTCAAATAGGTTCCTCCACTTTCCCGTACTGGAGACATATCGAACAATCCACTGCATTTTTAGACTCATAAGTTTGCTGGATATATCTATTAGCCCAGTTCCCCTAGGTGTTTTGGTCCCTGAATCGTTTTCCTCTTAATAGTTTCAATTTTCCCATCCCAGAAAAAGTTCCAAATAATATTGTTCATTCTTTTTATCCATTCTGCAGGACAGGCAATAATGCTTCCTAAGTAATTAATCCCCGCCCCAACAAAGGTATTAACAATAACGGCCTTCCCTACATAAGATAAATGGCGTTTGGACCACATGTTAAGAACACATTTAATTTTACTTATTCTGGGGCCCCAGTTGTCTTCAGGAGTTACATCGTTGCCGAAAACGATACCTAAAATTTTCATGTTGTCATTTTTCCATTCAAAATTACATGGCTTGTCGATTCTATTTTTCCATTTTCCTAGCCAAAGACCTTTCGTTTTGGTTACATTGAGCTTAGATCCAGTACCTTTACAATAAATGTTCAGGATGTCTTGTATGGTGGAAAATTCACCATTGTTGTTGATGATGAGACTAGTGTCATCAGCATGCTGAATTAACTTAATACAGTTACCTTTGTTATTATTATTACAATTAGGAACATTGAAACCTTTGATATTATCGTTATTTCTAATCATACTGGCTAAACCTTCAGCGCAGATAGCAAACAAAAGTGGCGATAAAGGACATCCTTGTCTGATTCCCCTCTCCATGATAACGGGGGAGCCTATGAAATTATTTAAAATGATCTGCCCTGTCGGTTGGCTATAAAGGACTTTAATCCATTTGATCAAATTCACTGGGATGCCAATTTTTTCCATAATAGCAAACATATAGTCCCAATTAATTCTATCAAAAGCCTTTTCTTGATCTATGTTAACAATGGCAGCTTCAATCTTTTCCCAATTAGCATAATCAACGATATCCCGAATAATCATAAGATTGTCTTGAATTTTCCTGTTTAAAACACCGCAAGTTTGTTCTTCGCCAATAACAAAAGGCATAGCATGCTTTAATTTGTTCGTAATAGCTTTAGACAATATTTTGTAATCTACAGACAGGAGACTGATAGGCCTCCAATTTTTAAGCTCATATCTGTTTCCAGAATTTTTGTATATAAGTCTAATAAGAGCCGTTTTCATAAATTTACTTAGACTACCCTTGTTAAGACCATAATTGAAAACTTCTAGAATATCAGTCTCGAGAATATCCCAGTATGTTTGGTAAAACTCGACGGTTAATCCATCAATACCTGAAGATTTATTCTTGTTCATTTGAAAAAGAGCATTCTTGAGATCAACAGCTGTAATGTTCTCTTCGAGATTACTCATTATATCATCAGGTACTGTTTTCTTTTCAATATTAGATATAATATCCTTCATGCAAGAAGGGGAAATATCCTGGGATTTGTACAAGTCGCTATAAAACGAATTAGCATAACTCATCATAGTATCAGGTTGGTCATAGTAGTTCCCTTCGGGAGTGATAAGCTTATCGATTTTATTATTTTGAATTTGTTGCTTTTCAAGGTGCAAAAAGAATTTGGAGGTCTTTTCCCCTTCATTCTTGAAGGTATTACGGACTCTAACTTTAGCTTTCTCCCACTCCTCAACTTCATATTCTTTAAGTTGGGCCTCAATGTGCTTTAGGGTCTGGGTATCAATGGGATTTTTGTTAATTGTATTATTATATTGTTTTTCAAGATTCATATATTTCCGTTTCTTAGTAAAAGACTGTTCTCTACTAAAATCCCGAATAATTTCTTTAATTCTAAATTTACCCGTTTCCCACCAGTTGAGAAGACAATCATAGTCGGGTTTTTTACTTTTCCAGAAGGTCCAGAAGGTTCTAATTCTAAATTCACAATCACTGTTCATCAGGTGATCATTGTTACATATCCATCTCCCTTGACCATGAGGAGAGTTGATATTGTTTAATCTCATACAAATAACATGATGATCACATAAACCATACGGATTGTTTGAAACATCCCCCACAATATTAAGCATATTGGAAGATACAAAAATGTAATCAATTCTACTAGGTTGTTTGGTAACTTTATGAACATGAGAAAACCCTTCTTGTTCTTGGTGGACTGTACGCCAAATATCGATAAGGTCTTTTTCTTGTAAGACATTTTTTAGAATAATTTTACTAGATTCCCTCAGATGAGTGTTATCAATATTGCAATTGAAGTCGCCCCAATGATCCAGTTACTATAACCAATAATGCGATCTGAAAGACCATCAAAAAAATACATTCTTTCTTTGGGTTGATTGGGAGCATACACTGAAGCAACATTGTATATATTGTTATTCCATTTTAAATCCCCTTTTATCCATCTGCCTTCATTATCAGTCTCAATATTATTAATATCAACACCAGATTTTTCTGAGGTAAGTATGGCTACTCCCCGACTGGCGATTTCCGTGATTGAAATGAATTTTCCCTTTCCATTCATTGCACCAGTATAATTCATCATTATACTCGCTGTGGGTTTCTTGGAGTAAAACCAAACTAAATTTACGCCTGTAAAGGTAATCGAATAAAACTTGTCTTTTCATTTCATTTCTCAAGCCATTGACATTAATTGTAGCTACTGATAAAGACGACATTATAAAAAGTATGATAACTATCTCTTTCATTGCATAAATCTAGAGAGAAAAAAACTTCAAATGCAATACGGCATTACGTATTTCTACCTCGACCACGTCCTCTGCTGCTATTTGGTGGACTTCTGGGAGTTGATTCTTGATTTGTCTCGGACTGTCTCTGTTGTTCTGCTGCCCTTGTTCCCGATCCTCTCTTTTTTTCTCATTCGCTGGACACCATGTCTTGTGTAGGGTATAAATTCACCTTCTGTGTCTTGATTGTCAGTCTTGGAATGTATTTCATCTTGTTGGTCTTGTGTATCAATCATGTCTTGTGAAGTTTCCTCTTGACTGTGTCCATTTGCAGATTGGTTTGATGGCCGTTTGTCTCCATTATTTGTGTGTGTAGTTTCCACGTCCATGTCATCCCTTTCTCCTCTTGCTTGTTTTGGCTCGTTTTCCTTGTCATCTTCGACGGATTTCCTCTTTCTAGCGTAGACCTTCCTCTTTTGGAGGTCCGTTGCCTCGTCCCAAAAACCAGTTTTCTTAGGTTTTGTCGTGGTCTTTCGGTTATCTTTTTGTTCACCTTTTGTGATGCCCTGGACTGCTTCTTTAAAGGATTTCTTCAGCTTGACCTGTCCCGATTTAGATTGGTTGTCTTCTTCACTTCTTGGTGCTGCTCTTTTTGGGTTGTCTTCTTCTTTCCTCTGTTCAGACCCTCTCATGCTCTCATTCTCTCTATCTCTTGTTTTTCTTGTTGTTGGTTCTTGCAATATTGATTGGGATGCTTCATCCTCTGCTGCGCTATCTGTTGCCTCCTCATCTGTTGTGTATCTCTCTGCTTCATGTGTGTCGTCTATATCCTCCTCATCATTGTTGCTTGTGACCTCAATCTGGGTTTCCTCCTCCTCGTGGGTTTGATAGTCATGCCACGCAGCACGGTGTTCGTAGCTACCGCAGACAAAGCATCTCCCCCTTGCAGGACAGTCTCTGGCCAGATGATCGGTTTGTTGGCATATCTTACAAGTTCTTGGTTGACCTCGATAACGTACAGGCATTGTAAAGCCTGTAACTCTTACGAAGCTTGGTATCGGCTTCTTCAAGTTCTTGACAAGGCAACTTCTAACTCCCGTTTCAATGTTTTCATTGAAGTCATGATGCTGATGTCTGATGTTGGCAACCGTTCCATATTCGGAGAGGACATTGCTTAGCACTTGATCTGACATCTCATAAGGTACCTTGACATAAACCACTGCGGAGTTTTGTACGTTTGCTCTTTCACATTGGATGAGGTTCTGCTGTAGTATCATACCTCTGGCCGCAATCTGAACACATTGGTCTTCCTTGTCGAGGGTTACATTATACCACTTGTTGTCTAGTTCGGCGATGCATTTGATTGTTTCTACTGTATCCAGTTCATATTCAATAGCTCTGTACACTTCTTCTGGCGTGACTACATTCTTAAGAAGGCGAGTGTTGAATCGAATTGTATTGGGTCTATTCAAACCCTGGTTCCTGCTGGTCGAGCATACATAATGGGGTGGGTTTAAGATGGCGTACCCCTGACCAAGGGAGCCAATCTTGGTAGATAGAAAACCACCCAAAATGCGAATTTTGTTGGCCAAAGTATTCTCAAAAAAGATCTCAGAAGATGACTAAAACTTG
>JASTWB010000510.1:0-15418 GCA_032158295.1 Pycnopodia helianthoides | reverse complement strand
ATTGTGATGGTCGGATTTAAACCCAAAATTTGGGATGTTTTAAAATTAAAAACTTAAAAAAACCCAGTGGGGTTTAACCAATTTAAACCCGTGTAAAATTAAGCTTTTTCATAAAGATTCATCCATAAGTTACTGAAAAGGGAAAGGGTTTTTTTGATGACACCTAAAATTTTTTAAAATTATGAAATTTTAAACCCAAAAAAAAAATCCCCGTGAGTTTTGAATGTTTGTTGGATCTGAACTTTACCCCTTTTTTTAGATTTTGTATGGGAGCCCATTTTATGTAATCATTGTATATATAATGCATAAATAGACATAGTGAAATTCGTACACTTTGGGTTGCATCAAGGGAAAAAAAGATCTGCCTGTTTTTTTTATACAGACAGTTAAACCTAAATCAGGCATCCCTCCTCATTTTGTGTATCTGCTCTCCACCAAGACCGGCACCAGTCTAAACTGACTTCAAATTGATAGATTTTTTTGTGTTTTTTTTGCACTAATAGTTGGCCCATTTGATCATTTAATAATTGCTGTCTTTAACTAATTGGTAATAACAGTGGGCATTGTGTTCCTATTTTTGTGCCCGATTTAATATTTAAGGCTGGTTATGGAACTTACTGATCGAATGCTACCGTACTTGTATGAAAGCCAGTAATGCTAAAATTGTTTTTTAAAAACACCACAGATCTTTTGGGAAAATTGTTTGCTTTTCGAATCGCGAGTGTGACTTTTTTAACTTGCGCGAAAACCATTGTCAGGTTCCCTCAACAATCCACAACAGTTATACGATCAACTGCTGATATTTAATGGGGACCAGACTGATTCAATCAGCGCGCCATCAAGGTTTTGTGAAATACGTGTAATGCGGTGCGCATCTTAAGCCCGTCTGCGCAAAAGATATTATGCTCAGCACGTTATGTAAATCAGTCTGGTCCCCATTAGATCGTAATGTTGTGAAATTGTTCAGGGAACCCAACTAGTATGGTTCTCGCGCAAGTTGTTAATACGTGATCAAAAAATTCACTCTCGCGACTCGAAAGGTAATCAATTTTCCAAAAAAATCTGTGATGTTTAAAAAAAAAAGGTTTAGCAATAGGGCTTTCTACAAGTAGGCCTACAGTAGCATTTGATCGGTAAGTTTTTTAACCCGGATTAAAAACTACATTGAGCACAAAAATAGGATTGCAATGGTGCTAGGCCCAATTGGCAAGGATACAAACAAAGTGGATTGGCCCTATATGGGGCTAATGAAGACATAGCATGGTATAATCATAGAATCGTATAATCGTGTCTCACTCTGTTCAGAAAATCACAGATTTTTTTCGTATTCAAGAAAGAGGGTTAATATCTGTTGCTTCTTTCAAACTGGTAATTATCAATAGTGCAGATAGTACACCGATGCAGGGCTGGGGGATGGGGGCTAGGCCTCTTGGCCTACCCTCACATTTTCGTACATTAATGTTATTGATGCTCGATCGCGCTGTCACTGAAGACAAGTACAACTTGTTCTTATCACTATATCAGCAGTAACATATTTTGTGTCACATTCTAATCCTCAAGTATGTGAAAACTTAAAGACAAAGAGACCCTATTTGGTTAATTATTATTAAAAATTGCACTATCGTTTGTCTCACTCAACAGTTTTTTCCCCTGAATAAGTATCAATTGTAGCCTGCATCTTGATTTTTATAACTCAGGATGGCTGATTCAAATCAATGACTCCCAACTCAAAAACATAAGTGGTTAGATATTGCATGAATCGCACACAGAGCATCTAGAATCCTAACTGTTTCGGAGCATTTAAGCGGGCCTGGAACCGGCCCATGTCGTAAAGGCTTCGCGTTACGCGCTCGTAGGATCCACAAATTGCATTCACCATTTGCTGCTTGGTAAATTTTAAACAGGTTCTAAAAATATATCCCAGAGCTGCTTTTTGAACTGTTTTATTTACAGGAATACAATATTTACTGTGCAGATGTTTGATTTTAAAGCCTTTTAGTTTTCCGATCCCTTAAATTCATTACAGAGTGAAGACATGATTTTGTTTATAGATGTAAAATGATTTCATCTTCATGTAAGTCCTGTATTAGTAACCCATAGTCATTAGCCATGCCCAATCACACTAAAGCCTGTGGTTTAGACAGTTCAACAATCTTTGAATCCCTTATTTGAATCCTTCTACTTTACTTTAATTCTCATTGATCTCAGGTGTCCCTCCTCATGTCCACCAGCATCTTGAAGCCCATAACCATGGTAACCCAAGACCCACAAGATCCTAGTCAGTCTCAGACTCCCAGGGCAGATGCTGAAGACTCTACCAGTGAAGCTCTGAAGACACTACAGGGAGAGTTAGGGGATGTACAACAAACAGGAAGCTCACAATGACACATGAATGAGAGGTAAGCAATATTCTTGATTCACTGGGAACATTTATTTCATGTTAAAATCTCTTGTTATGAGGTAAAAACTATTTTGGAATTGCTGTGAACACATAATCATATAAACCATGCAGCTAAAGTCATGTTTGCATTGGACTTCTTTTTGGTTAAACTAACCAAGTATTGGTTAGTTAATTTAACCCAGGTAAATTAACCGAGTCCATTGGGTAGTTTAACCAAGTTTGACTGGCCACCATTTGCCCAGGTAAACTAACCTGGTCAATCTAAACGAGCCAAAAAGACCAGTGCCGACACATCGGTAAAACTGGCCAGTAGAGAACCACGTCCAGTGCATTTCACTGTATAACACATGGAAACATTGATTCCCAAAAGTGTCTTACCAAGATTAGTGTGATGATGACATCAGGTGAATTGGGTCAATACTGACTGTAAAGCCACTTTAATCAGTCTCATCTATGAACTGTTAGTTTGATCTTGTTTACTTTGGTTGCCCAATGATCAAAATATCAAATTCCATATTTACACTCACAAAGTCAACTTATGTAAAAAATGCATACGGGTTTTACTTAAATACAAATTATGTTTCATTTTCTACTTTTATATACTCCAAGCTTACATGAATGAAACCAGACTTTTTCAGATAATAGCCTCTCAGGAAGTTTAGTTAGTTTGATTATATCCCAAAAGTTGAGGTCAGGTTCCACCTTCTTGTGGTCCAGCATGATGTTATCTTTAATCATGGTGATAGGTTTCAACTGATTGGTCTTCAGCCACAACCAGATCTCCAGTTTCCTAGAGCTGCTTAAGCTAAAAATATTGCCTCAAACAATTCTGCTAAGCAAAATGAGCAGGCAGCCACAGAAGGCATATGTAACATTGTATTTTGGCTGGTAACCCTTTCTGGTAAACATTTGTTGGGAAGGTAGTGCATTCTGCTCTACCAGCCAGGCTCTAGTGGATGATACCCATGCCTACATCCTTATGGACTGTGAAGGGGGTAACCCTGTTTCAGCCCGTGGAGTAGGTGGCAACATGCCCCTGGTGATAGTTGATTTTGGTCGAAAGCCCAAATTAGTAAAGTGTAGCCCTCACCTTGAAGTGTGAGTTGGGTGATATCTAATCCAAAACAGGAAGATGATGATGTTGTAGTATTTATTTTCATATACATTGTACTTCGTTGCACGTACTTACCGCAGCTGAGTTGCCCGGCTGCATGGCAAACTATTTTAGTTTGGTTCTGATTATTTTGTCTTATCGACATTAAGTGTGATCGTCTGGTAACCAGATGCACCCTCGTTCCGTGAAAAGTGGTCGCTGGCAGGCTATCTCTGCTACCTGTGGGGAGCGCGTGTTGTTATTGTGGGTATACATGCCGGCCTGCAACATCCTGGCGGCAAGTCTTTCCGTCCTTGACTTTTTAGTTAGAATTTTTTTCCGTGATCGCGATTGCAATCGTTTATTTCCAGTAAAACACGCATGCACATTATTAGTCTGGCTCTTTCCTCCATGTTCCGTACAATAATACGAAGGCGAGTAGGGAAACATACAACTAGAATAGCCAAATTTCCAGGGGCAAAAACCGTGTGATGGAGTCTACTGTTAACCTCGTTCTTGTTATACTTTATTCAAAATTACAGCCTCGTACTCATAAATACATCGCTCTCGCCACAAAAAATCTTTTCACAATGTGCGACGTCGACCGATCACAAAGATTCCAGTGCAAAAGAAGTTCTATAAAACTGATCCTCAAATTATGAACCCATGAAAATTGCTGTTTATGAAAACACTATCGAACGCATGTTTCTTGTAAAGCGCTGTGGTACCTCGTGTAAGAGCGCTATATAAATGTCTCTTATTATTATTATTATTATTAATCGTTTGACTGTGGATAATGGGGCGATGATGTCACATGTGCAAATCCCCAGCTGTCGGTGAAAGCTTTGTATTTGCTTGAGTCAAAATGTCTCCCGTTAAAACTACGACTCCCTCGGCTTCGCCTCGGGGAAAATAGAATGCTCCGGGGAGCACCTCGAGAGTCGTAGTTTTAACCATAGCACGAGTAAAAGCAGTCAATATTTATATATTGTACCTGTACCCTGTACAGTATGTGTGTAGTCTCGCACATGCAGAGCCGACCTTAGTTGCCATGATGATTGATATGACGACCGATGTAATAAACGAGATAAAGAGAGCCTTAGTACATGTAATTGTAAGCCCTTTAATCATGTACATGATAAGTACTTGGGGAAAAAATATCCGGATATCCGGTTAATTTCAGATAGTTGGCCGGCGGATACCCGAATACTAAATTTTACTATCCGCCCAGGCTTACCGCAGAGTAGATTTTTGAAATTCAGGAGACTACTTAGTTCGGACAAGGTCTGTCCTGCTTATTAACTACTACCTGGGGAGGGGTATGAAATCGGCTGGGACTACTACATGTACTTTAGCTTAGTGGATTGAGGGGTCTTCTCGCTACTAACTCCACTGCAGAGTGAGTTCTTAATTGGTCTCAACATTTCCACTAGCCTACTGTAGTCATCATCAGGAGACTGAATGAAGAGTGATTGAGATTCTGGTCTCTTTACAGGGATTCAGAGGTTTCTGTGTAGAGTCAGCACTGCTCTGATTGGTTCTTCTGAAGGAGAACTGTGGTTGGAGGGCCCAGAGGTATTGTGTGGGCTGCTTATTGTGTGTGAGTGCCCTGTGTACTGGAGCGTGTCAGGAGACTGAGGGATATCAGTGCAGTAGGGTGGTAGGGTAGTGTGCCAGATATTGATGATGAAATAGCCTATGTCTTGAGGAACAGTGTTGTGCTTATGGATCTCAATAATTGCGGCGGGTGTACCAATGTTTTTCAGGAGCTATGATCCGAGCTTGTTCCCAATCTATGACATGGTCTAGATCAGCAGAATGTTTGACAATGGCAGATTTGTCATATTCCCCTCTGCAGACATGGGCTTTATGTTCTTTCAGCCTTGTATTAAGGTCTCTACTAGTCTTGCCAATGTACACTTTAACCAAATGAGCAAGGAATTGGGTAAACTTCTGCTTGACTGCTTGAGTCATGCTTATCTTTGTGGGTGTAGAGCTTGGTTTCCAACTTATTGCCAGTTCAGTATTAGACCCTGCTTAATAGAGGATACTCAATAGGAATATCTTTAGAGTTTGAATTCTGAAAGTTGTTGTTGGATAAAAGTCAAAATAAGTTTGTTGTAATAGAAACAATTCACATGCAGTGTACAGCATGTGTAGAGTGCTTGTTGTGGTCAAATCTCTCTACTTGAGACAGTGTTACTCTTGGGATTGCTGAATGTGCATGAACACCTCAGTGACTGAGCATCGCACATTGTGTGTATGTTTTGTCCTGACTTTGGAATCGGACCCAATTGTGTTACTGCGTGTAACGTCCGTCGATGTCAGTTTTTTTAAATAATCAATATATCGGAAATTCAATATCGAGTATACTCGATACTCAATATATCGAGTATTTCCCGTGTTCAAAGGTGGAGCCTAAAAACAGCACTCAATATACTAAAGAGCGATGGTTTAACAGGGTTGCATATTAACCGGTTTTCGCTTGGTCCTCCGCGCATGTTGTCGGTCCGAACAATATCTGCGCCAACCCGTGTGTTTATGTTTTTACAACGAAGATAAGAAATAATTTCCCTTCCGCTTGCTAGGCGAAAAAGTCCCGCGGAACGCAGACCACATCGCGATCACGATGTACACAACGTGCAACCCGTGCGACACACAAGCAGTCACTTGTTTCCAATTTACAGGCTTGTAGTCTTTGTTATCACGTGACTTTGCGTGCTACAATAAAGCTAAGAAACATTGAACGCTAGAGGGCTTTCAAAACAATATGATAGTACGAGAAATATACCAGTGCATTACGCGATGGCAAACATAATCTGGTTACAAACGCCTTGACGAAAGACTACGTTTCTGTGCATGATCTGGAGGAAAGGTCATTCCACCGAACGTGCAATAATCATTATCGCTGTTGTCACGCTAACAGTGTATACAGCATTGGCATCGCTGGTCCGCACGCAAATTTCGTTGACACAGTCTGACCAATGGAGGTCCACAGTCTGACCAATGGAGGTCCACAGTCTGACTAATGGAGGTCCACAGTCTGACAATGGAGGTCCACAGTCTGACCAATGGAGGTCCACAGTCTGACCAATGGAGGTCCACAGTCTGACCAATGGAGGTCCACAGTCTGACCAATGGAGGTCCACAGTCTGACCAATGGAGGTCCACAGTCTGACCAATGGAGGTCCACAGTCTGACCAATGGAGGTCCACAGTCTGACCAATGGAGGTCCACAGTCTGACCAATGGAGGTCCACAGTCTGACCAATGGAGGTCCACAGTCTGACCAATGGAGGTCACAGTCTGACCAATGGAGGTCCACAGTCTGACCAATGGAGGTCCACAGTCTGACCAATGGAGGTCCACAGTCTGACCAATGGAGGTCCACAGTCTGACCAATGGAGGTCCACAGTCTGACCAATGGAGGTCCACAGTCTGACCAATGGAGGTCCACAGTCTGACCAATGGAGGTCCACAGTCTGACCAATGGAGGTCCACAGTCTGACCAATGGAGGTCCACAGTCTGACCAATGGAGGTCCACAGTCTGACCAATGGAGGTCCACAGTCTGACCAATGGAGGGTTACGCTGGGGCTGTATGGCCTGTTTCCTATTGAGATTGTATTGTGTAAGTGGTCATGAACTGTATAGCGACGGATCGCGGGTGAAACACAGAGAACAAGTTTACAACCGCAATTGGTCGCCGAACGTATTTTATTTAATAGGTCTACTCAAATGTTTTAAGCTATAAATAAAGACGGCAGCTTTTCTAATACTAAAGCCCTGAGGTTTTCTGGATAATCTGACACTCTTACCGTGTTTTTGATATCATTTAGGAACATCAAAGTTTAGATACATCAAAATTTTTGATACATCGAAAAGTCGATATTTCGATATGATTAAAAAAGTGACATCGATGTCAAAATAGTATCAAGTTTTTGAGTAATATCGATTTATCGACAGACGTTAACTGCGTGTGCGTTGTGCATTGTTCCTATCACACTATCAGGCAACCCCAGCTACAATCAATTCGGGACTGGTCCCACCTAGGATGATTTTTAAGTAGGAATGGAGCAAGTGACTTTCTTGGGATGTATTACTTATACTACTACATTGTGCACTCAAGTAGAGCATCAACTCAATGTTGGCTGCTGGTGATCAGTGAATGCCTTGTCTAAAAATATTCGCCTTGTACCTTACAAAATTAATCCTACATTGACACTCGTACCACAAATTCTAGTGATATTTTAAAAGCTATTTATGCACGTGCATGTATCAAATTTGCTTTTGGTCAGACAAACAGGGAAAGTGGTCAGGAAATGTTTGATGATCATAATTGCACATCCTGAGATCATAGCGTTTTATATGCAGCAGGGTTTCTTTGGTTTTGGGTGGTTTGTTTTGGTGGTTGCTCTTTTTTGATGGTCACTAAAACTAGAAATAATTCTTATATTTTACAGACAAAATAAAGATAAAGTTTGAAGCTTCAGCAATCTGCAGACTGACATTACAACATCAAGGTAAATCCACTTTCTGGATCTTTTAACATCACATCATATGTCACTATGAGCTGAATTCTTTAAATTGTTCCTGACATAATGAGATAAAAATATCTCCACATTTTTCATGGAGCTCTTTCTTTTTGTGCAGATAGGAAAGTTTTCTACACAATTTTATTGGGGTCCAAATCCAAACCTAGAGTGAGCCATATGCCAGTCAATAATGACTAACGGTAATTGTTATACTAAAGTACATTTCTCAGTCTGTGAATACTCAGCTCATTAAACATCTTTTATTAGTGGAGGGCATTTTTAAAAACCAACGTGAAAAATAGACAATGTATACACTGTACATAGTGCAATGTAGCCTCATTTTCAATCAAGTTCAATGTTCACCAATTCATTACACACTGTACTCATAGAGTTTTATGCAAACACGATCATTGATAACGATCCAGACCTGCATCAGCACTAGCTGGATGACCTTTGACACTCAAGTTCATTGTCAACACCCAGTACAGTCATACATTATAGATTCAGTATGTACTGTATTGATCAAGCGTCTGGGAACACACTGGCTGTACATGCCTTGCTACATTTACAGCAAGCGTCCTGCATTCTACACGGAAATAAGACTTCAGTTTGTTTGCAATAAAACAAGGGACAATCCTGACAGTACTACAGACAAGGGAGAGGTATCTATGTATGACAACTGATGGTGGTTAACAGTGCACAGTGATAAGGTGAGTACAGATCACACACTGAGTCAACTTTGCTCAATACTCTAGCTTGAGAGGCCTACATGTAGATACATACCAATATTATACATTTTGTACAGTTTCATAAATTGTGATTTTATAAAGTTGAAATGTCAGGATAACTCATCATGCACTTTTTATAGTTAACTTTCAATTTCAATTGATGTAAAAGCTGTCAAGGGACGCTTTTGACAGACTTTTATACATGCCGGAACTAGGCCTATATATTTGTGTTGACACGCCCAAACATTCCATTGTGTAGTATGCACTGTGCATGTACTCATAGAGGGCTTCCAATTATTGCCTGTGGCTTACGGCCAAGGGTTCAGTCGATTTGCAGTAAACACAAGAAAGAGAAAAAGAAATCCCTGTGCATTTTATGAGACATTTGTTTTCTCTACTTGGTTTAGTCATGGCTTTATCATGTTTATTGGGACAACGATATTCTGGAAATATAGCCTGGAAATATTTTGTAAACCCTGACAAAAATTGGTTGAGAGCAAATCATCACAAACATTTTGCTATACCAGGTATTTAGAATAACACATTTATGGTACATGCACATGTACTTACATGTACATGATTGTTAATGTTTGGTGCATAAAATGCTTTAACGTATTGTGACGGTTTGGTCCAATATCTGCAACCCGGTCAGTCTCAGCCAATGTCAGCGAGCTGTCTAACTTGGAAGGCTGGAGTTGTTGATCCGTTTGGTGGCAGTCTTCTGCTCAGCCCGCAGTGCACTACACTAGTTAAACCCAACAATGTAAACAAATACAAACACCCAAATGGAAGGGAAAGAGTACAGCATGACGGGATGGACACAACTTAATTGAGATTGACTTTGATTGGTTTAATTACTCATTCCACAAACCCTGCCTCACCTCTGATACAAAATCTACTTTAAAAGTTCCGCTGATCCTTGATTACACTGATTTTCTGTTAATACATGTGAGTTAAATAATTTCCAGCGGATAAATTAAGACAGATTATTGCAAGAGATAAACAAAACTCGATACAATTATTAACTAGATATCGACTCACAAGTATAAGACCGCGTTCCCACTGGATCCACAATTACAAGATCCTGACCCCGCAAAAGGATTAGTCGCAGAAGTGAATCGCGGTTGCGTTCCCACTTGAGTATGATCGCGCATTGATCCACCTTTTGTAAACGGAAGTAGATCAAAAGTTCACCAACGCAGGTCACTTTCGCCCATCTTCCTCACAATTACCTGAAATACTGTGCTATTTCTCACGGTGCCGCCCAGTTTGTTTTGAATTTCTTGACTGGCCCAGATGTCTAAAAAGTTCCCAGCTCCTCGTCCGACCATAGCTTGCCACGCTTCTCATCTTTTGGGTTCTTTTTTTTGGACGAATTTATGGGACGTTTATTGCTGGGCGCTGCCATCTTTAAAGAACGTACAATGCATCCAAAAAAATTGCGTGGGTTTGGGTTTAGTGTGGATGCGTTGTACAGAACGTGTAGTTGGTATCGTCACGTGACGTCAATACTGCTTTATGCTTTACTTGCAATTCTTTTATGTCACCAAATGCGTGGTGCGTGCTGGGAATAGAAGAAAAAAGAACACCGTTTTCGCGCCATTCGGGCCTACCGGACTGGATTTTCGCCCTCAAATTGCGGGGTCTGATCGCCCTTTGCGTTCCCACTAGACTTTTGATCGCCCATTAATCCAAAAGGGCGATCAGATCCTGCTTAATTTAATCCTGCTCCCGAGGTGGATCAAATTGCAGGGTCTGATCCTGATTGCCCTCGCATTCCCACTTACGCTTGATCGCCCTTTGATTGCCCTTTTCGAGAAATTGCGGGGGTCTGATCGCCCTTTTCTCGAATTGCGTGATCAATGCGGGGTCCAGTGGGAACGGGGTCTGAGGCTCCTTGCCAATAATTAGCATAATGCAAGACTCATTTCAGTTATTCAATTACTGTTAAATCTGATGGTTGCATTGTGGGGAAAAAGAGCAATCCATTCCGTCTGTCTTTTTATCTAACTTTGATATAGGCTGGCAACCCTCCAACAACTGTAATGTAAACCATTACATGAAGGCTAGGAACTAGCCAGGGCTATGTTGCCAAGAAACCAAACTTTAAATTTACGGCAATAATCGATACTGTATTGCATTACAGTATGATACATGTATGGTAAGCCTAGAAGATTACAATTTGTCCATCTACTGGGAAGTTATACATCATAATTCCAGTAAGGTTAAACATTTTCATATATTATATGATTTACAGTCTCTTCATTACTGTTGAAGAAAGTGCCTTTAGGGGCCATTGGAAAAACTCCCTTCCAATAACCAACCGCAATGATAGGAGATACACCTCCAACTTGACACTGCTATCTTGCACATTCAGAAACACCAAAGATGAATTTAATCAAATCGCTGGTGGATTTTTTTATTTATTTATATTTTTAAAGTGAAAAGTCATACCTCAACAATTCTGACTGAAAAAGTGGCACGTTAACAGGGGAAGCCATTCTACATAAGATTGCAATGTATGGTACATGTACATGGTTGTAATTGTATTATGATTGTAATGTGTGATACATGCATGATTGGTAATGATTACAAATAATGATAGAATGATTTTGTTTATCTGAAAGTATTCTTTTTGAAACTGATCCCTATTGCTAATTTGTCCTGAGAACAATTTGGTTTCCAGACACCAAGTTCTTCTTTCCCTCAACCAAAAGAACGTTTACAAGTAGACATTTGTACAAATGTGTTGAATTTCCACAGCCACGGTTTGCTGGAATCTTAAAAACATTGTTCCAGATGTACACAACAATGTGTTAATCAGTCATATGTCTTCTGGTTCCTGAGAAACAGACTTATGGCAGATGTTTTTTAATGCCGGTGGAACAACTTTGTTTTTTTATGGGTTTTTCTTTTGCTACAGCCAGACAGCTGACGTTTTTTCCATTGTGTAGCGTGCAAAGGCAGCCATGTACCGTGATGCGCTTTGTCTCACCCATACAAAAATATGACACAGGTTCTGGAGAAAATGCATTGTAAAATCCCTTTCTGGGGGTTATTGTGTAACCCCTGATTCCAGACCTTTGTCTTGTACAAATGCTGCCACCATATTTTTGGTTCAATGAGTAGTAAGTCCAATAGATTCCAGCATACTATGGCAGATTTTGGGCCATGGTTTTCGATACACAGTCAGTGCCTACTCAATATGACAACATCAAATACCAGAACTAATTATGGAACTTTTGCTTCTTCCTTTTATCAAGTCATGAGCGTCAATCCTGGGGGGAGACATGCACCTTTTTGAAGGGTGGGGGACTCTATATCAAATGTCCCCCCCTGGTTTTTTTTTTTGACTTGTGTATGTCATATAGGGCACTAAAATATGCCATCTCCAGACTATTAGTTCTAAACTCTTGTAGCATCTCGAGTTACAAGCGAAGTGATTGTAAAGACATGCAGCTGAACAAAATTATATGGTCTACCTAAGTGTTCATTATCAAAATATTAATAAATCTAATGAGACAACACAACAAAAATGAATACTGGTACTTGAGCACCTGTACTTGAGTACCAGTACTTGACGAGTACCTGTACATGAGTACCAGTACTTGATGAGTACTGGTACTTCAGCACCAGAACTTGATGATTAACAGTACTTGAGCACAGGTCCCTAATGAGCAAAGGTACTAATTGAGTACCAGTACTTGGGGTATCCAGTATGAGTAAAGGTATCTAAGTCCTAAGTACTCCAATGTAAGCCTGTGACCCTACGTTTAATTTACTATCCGTTTAAACAAAACTTTTCTAAACGGTTAACCGTTTAAACGTTTGTCGGCGGCAGATCAATTTGTTCTAAAAAACACGAACACCAGAGACAATTCTCTATGGTACATGGAAGTCCCAATGTTTTGACTATTAATACGAGACTGTATCTTTGTCAGTGTATTTTGTATTAAAGTCCTTGTGTCATGTTGGTCCTAATAAAGCTCAAACAAAAATATACTGACCGAGAGATAATCCTTCACGATCTTTAGCGCAGCATCCCGCTGAGAGTCAAAGTCACGTGAATATCCCCCATCGCCCGTACAATGTCCATACAAAGTCGGCAGCTGTATGTATTGACAAACGACTCTGTGCAGTATAACGTTCACGCACGCACGTGTGAACTTAGACTTGACTCAAGTCCTAATACCATGCATCGCCACCACAATAGCTACATTTTGTCGGTGAGGGCGCACTGGTAGTATACATGTACGTCTGTACTGTGGCTGCATGCTGGCGCGTTACATGTGTTGTGGACCTCGCACGAGAAAGGGACTTGAATCAAGTCTAGGGTGCACTGAATAGAATCAGCGGCCACTGCCATGTTTCATTGGACGTTGCATGGTTGAGATGATGTCATCGACGCCCCGCCTTTTCCAAGAACAACGAGTGTGGCTCACAGCGGTAAAACTAAATCCTTCCTCACGTGTTTCTCTTGTCTTGAGCCTAGCCCGAGCGCGATGTACATTGTACTGGACAACGTTTATTTTTTACACAAGTTCTTTCATACAAAACATGATGTTTGGAACAGCGACAAGTCGCGCTCAAGGGTAGCCTTGATTGCAAGGCTGTGTAATAGTTTGCTTACTATAAAGCTAAAAATGTGCATAACCACAGCCGCACGAATGCGATGCCCGAATGCAATGCAACTCCTGTTCCGGTCCCCCGACTGTCTTTGAACAGCACACCACGCTCTCACCCAAGGAAGCACACAAAAGCTCGTTTCCACAGTCCTACACACACCGCTATTCCACACACCGCTACCGCCCACAATCCTAGTCCGTGAGCCGTCAGGAGGCTCACGGGCTAGGATTGTGGGCGATAGCGGTGTGTGGAATAGCGGTGTGTGTGTTGGGGTGCGTACATTACATCATAGAGTCGCTGTGTGTGTGTGTGCATGGTGAGAGTGCAGTGTGCTATTTTTTTTAGAGTCAGTCGGGGGACTTGGGTTGTATCGCATTCGGGCGGCTGAGGTTTTAGTATCCTTGCTCTATGGTTTTAGCTAGAGTACTTGTCTACACAGCCTTGATAACAAGGCTAGCTCGAGGGTAGAATAGGCCCGGAAATTTCTCCAACAATTCATTTGAAATTAAAGAGTTATCATTCTGGCTTATGAAAAAAATCCAATAACTTCACCAAATGCATTAACATTGATGCCTTATTTAATTCAGTGCAGATTTTACACCTCACACTGTCTTCGTTGATCTTTTCGAAACTACTCTAAACCGGGCTGATTGACTTGCGCGGCATTTTGATTTTTGGATTCATGTTAATTTAATTTTGTAAAGCGGTTATGAGTTAGAAACAATTTAAAACACTATACATAAAAGAGAACACTGGAGTAAGTTACGGGACGAAATATAAAGTCGAGGCTCACGCAAACGTTGAACATAGAAATGCGACTGATCAATGAGTTTGGGAGATATGGGACACCCCTCCACGCAATGAAAAAAAGGTTACATTTTACTTTTTTAAAGATCCCATTTCCTGTCCCCTGCTTAGATCGCTGAGCATGTGCCAATCACGTGCGCCCACAATAGAGCCGACCGTCCGAAAGCTTGTCGGCAAATTGTAACCACAAACAAGTTAATTTCAGCCTTCTTTCAGGCTGTACTCGCCGGAGATGAAAGTTTCGAGCCATTGAATAGTAGTTGTTCGGCAATTTTTAACTAAACTAAATTGTTTTACACATAAAAATACAGTGATGAAGGCAGCGAAAACGAAACGCATATTTTTTTTTTTTTTTTTCGTTTAAACGGTTAGTAATTTACTACAAAAAATTAGTTAGTGGCCTGACGTTTCGACCCTAGCAGAGTCTTTCTCGAAGGCTAAATGACAAGACAACACACATACATGCATACAAGGGGGACAAAAGCAGTCAAGTGGAAAAACATGAATAGAGAGAGTGGAGAGAGAAAAGCAAGAAGCATTCAGAAAAACAAGGGGTAAGCAGGGATTATGAAGACAAAGGGGGGGGGGTTTGCAGGGAAGGGGATGGCTAGACCACAAGAAGTTGGAAACACAAGGGACAAAATGGAAGGTTGGAAGAAAAGTAAATAATTAGTTAATAGGGCAGACTAAAAATATGGATATCTGTGGGGGAAAAGGGAGAAGGCAAAGACAAAGGGTTATTAGTCATTTCCTTCTTGGATGTTCAAACCATGGGGTTGAATGGTCTTTATGCGCCTTATCCACAATTTCTCCCTACTCATCAGACGGACAGTCTCTCTGGAGTTACCTAGTGCCTCAATGCCCTGTAAATTCATGTCAAAAATGGAGTGGTTAGGAAGATTGAAGTGGTGTCCTACAGGTGTATCCAGCTTGTGGGTGTTGACTGTTGATCTGTGGCCATAGAAACGCTTCTTCATTGTAGTTCTTGTTTCACCTATGTATTGAACACCACAAACTCTGCAAGATATTAGATAGATTAGATTAGTTGTGGTGCAGGTGACATGACCCCTTGTCTTATGGGTGGTACCACCTGTATGGCTGGTAAAGGAGTCAGATTCCCTGATGTGTTGTCTACAAACGATGCATTTTGATGTGTTGGAACACCTAAAAGTACCCTGTGGCAAAGGGGGATTAACATCATCATTAATGGGGGGGACTTCTGCCCGGATG
>JASTWB010000509.1:0-15481 GCA_032158295.1 Pycnopodia helianthoides | reverse complement strand
TTTGGGGAAAAATTGACCCCCCCCCCTTTTCGCCCGGGGAGCGAGGCCCCCGCTCAAAAGGGAGGGGCCCCCCGCCTCCGCTCGGAGGGGAAATTTCCCCCGGGGCTTTAGGATCGATGACCCCATAAAACAACTGCTGTTCACATGGAACCCTTCTCCCCCACTGGGGTCCTCGGGAAACCCCTCAATATTTCCCAACTCCCCACCAAGATCGCGCCCGCGGGGGGCTCCACGCGGCCTCACGGCCGGCGCTTCAAACGCACACCGCGGCGGCCCTCCTACTCGTCGGGGCGTACCGCCCGGGAGGGCGGTCCTCGCTCTCTGCCCCGAGGGCCGGGTATGGGCGGCACCTCAGCGCCACCCCATTTTCAGGGCTAGTTGATTCGGCAGGTGAGTTGTTACACACCCCTTAGCGGTTCCACTTCCAGGGGCCACCGTCCTGCTTCTGAAATCAACCAACGCCTTTTCGGGCTCTGTTTAGCGTGGGCCGAAATTTGGGGCCCCCGAAACCCCGGGCCCTTTTCGGTTCATCCCGCACGCCAGTCCTGCTTACCAAAATGGCCCACTGGGCCCCCGGGTTGAAATTCTCTCTGAGTGCCCGGCCCCGACCCGGGCGGTCGGGCCTCGCCCCAAATTTAAATTTTGAGAATAGGTATGGGGTTTCTTTTCGGCCCCAAGGCCTCAAAATCATTCGCTTTACCGGATGCAACTGCAACTACCGGGCCCCAAACTATCCTGGGGGAAATTTCGGGGGGAACCCTTACTAAGGGTTTCGATTAGTCTTTCGCCCCTATACCCAAGTCGGACGATCGTTTTTGAAACGTCAGAATCGCGCGGCCCCTCCACCAGAGTTTCCTCTGGCTTCGCCCTGCTCGGGCATATTTTCACCATCTTTGGGGTCCTGGGCGTGCCCGCTCTTCCTCCGCCACAGCCGCGGGGCTCGGGGCAGGGCGGGGGTTTCCCGGCCCCTGGCACCCGGGAAACCCGCCTCGGCCCCCCCCGCAGCCGGCCTTCACCTCTTTTTCCCCCTCGGGCCTCGACTGGGGGCCCTCCGACTGCGGGCCCGATAGACCCTTGGTCCGTGTTTCAAGAGGGGGTCGGAAAGGGGGCTCGCGACAATCGCCCCGGACCCGGGGGGGCCCGTAAACGAGATCGAAAAAACCGGGAAGGAAAACCGGGAACACGGCCGGGGCCGCCGCCCCGGGTGCGGTTGGGGCGGGCGGGGCCACCGGACTCCGGGCGACCAGGGCCCCCCGACAGGGTCTTGCGACCCCGGGGCGGGCGCGGCCCGTCGTCCATTCCCCCCCCGGTCGGTCCGCCGGCGCAAAGGGGCCCCGGGCTATAGGCTCTCCGGCCGGGCCCCCCGTGGGGGCCCCCCGGAATGGTCGGAGGCCCCCACCCGGCCGGCCTCTCCCGGGCGGCCCAACCGGTCGCGGGCCCCGCGCCCGGGAGAAGTGCCCCGCGGCCGACCGCCGAGGCCCCCCCCGGGCCCCCGGGCCGCCGAAAAAGGCGTGCGGGACCCGATGGGCACCCCCCGCCGGCCGCGCTAAATCTCCCGGGCCCGAATCTGCGCGGCCCTCCCGTTTGCTTCTCAAACGGCTTCACGTACTCTTGAACTCTTTTCTTCAGAGTGTTTTTTCAACTTTCCCTCACGGTATTTGTGCTCTTTTGGGTCTCGTGCAAGGTATTTACCCCTTGGAGGGGAGTTTACCACCCCCCTTTTGGGCTGCGCTAAAAAACCCAAACCCGACTCCCGGAAGCCCTGGTCCGCGACCGGCAGGCGCCCGCCTGGGCCTGACACCCGCCCTGGGGACGGAGCACGCCCAAATCAGAAGGACCTCGGCGCCGGCGCGACCGCGGGGGGCCGGACTTCCTAACGCCACAGTTCCCTCGGGCCCTCGTGGGGCCCGGGGATTCGCGCTGGGCCTCTTCCCGCTTCCGCTCGCACGCAACTAGGGGAATCCTTGTTATTTCTTTTCTCCGCTTAGTGATATGCTTTAAATCCAGCGGGTCTCTCGCCCAAACCTGAGGTCCCGATTTATCGATTTGTGATTAAAGGGGGGGACGCTCGGTTATCTTGGTCCCCCGCCGGCCTGCTGGCGAGCCAAGAACGGGGCGAGCCTCCCCTCTCATCCGCCCTCCTCGCGGACCCGTCAGCGCGGATCCCTCTTTCCCTCTCTCTCTTTCCCTTTTCGGTCTCTTCCTCTCCGGTCTCCCGGAGGGCGGAGCCGGCGGCCACGGACCGCGGCCGGGGATCCCCCGCGTGTGCCCCGTCGGACCCCCCATCGGCCCTTGGGCGGAGGACAACCGGCGAAATTCGTGGGTGGGTTCGTTGCCCCGACCCTCAAGGGGGGACACACGAGACCGCCACGCCAGGCGGATTCCTCCCTGCGAGGGGGTACCTCGTTTTACACTCCGACGGTCGCGCCCGCATCCCGAGCAGCGGACACGCAGTCCGCCGCCTTGGCCGGTGCTGCCGCCCACACTTCACGGCGGATGGTTGAGAGGGGGTTTCTGTGGTGCCCCTTCGGGAGAGTCACGTTTTGTATTCATATCCGACAAAGGCTTTACCTTGCTGACTGCATGCCAGCCATTAATCCTCGCGGGGAGAACGCACCAGTTACTCCTCCACAGCGGCTGCCGGCCGTCGCTCTCGCACCGTGAGTTTTAACCCGGCCGCCGCGAGTGTGTCCGCGGGACTCCGGCACGGCGATTTTTAACTTGTTGCACACGACCCTCAGGCGACGAGGCCCGCCGCGGGGGGCCCGGGCCGCCATGTGCGTTTCGAAAGCCGATGATCAATTGCGTTCTGCAAATCACGACTGGATTCACGCACCAGCTGGCTGCGTTCTTCATCGGCGCACGAGCCGAGTGATCTCCACCGCCAAGAATTGTACAACCACTGGAATTGGCTTCCACTTGCTGTTCGCTTGTAGTTCGATCACCAATGATTGGGCACCCGCCCGCCCGTGGTCTCGGGCGCGGGGATTTGGTCCAAAATCTTGCGGGACGTGCGAGATAACTCGATCGCTCCGCCCGCCCACCGACCGGAAGCCGCCCCCCCCGGGACCCGAGAGTGGGGGGGAGAGGGTACGGCAGCCCTCAAGACGCCGCGTGTCACACTCCCCCCGTGGGTCACACATGAAGCACAGGCCCCGGCTCCCGGGCCCCGGTATCGGTCGCAATCCGGGCGCAAAGCAGATCTTCACCCCCAACCCGCCGCGACAGGATTGGCAGGAGATACAACCACCAACGACACCGTGCCCGGAATCCCCGGCGTTGGGCCCACTCCCGCGAACACATCCCGAGAACTTCACTGGAGGGGCCCCGCCAGAACGCACTTTCCACCCGGCGTCAAGACCGGCGTGGACATTTACATAAGCGGACGTGCAGGCTGGGTCCCTTGGGCTTAGACGCGCGCCGGTCTCTCCTCTCCTCGATCTCTCGGTCTCTTCGTTAATGATCGCTTCCGCAGGTTCACCTACGGAAACTTGTTACGACTTTTAACTTCCTCCTAAATGATCAAGTTCGATCGTCTCCGGGCGCACGAGCGAGCGCAGAGGCGCCCGCCGCGGCCCGTCCGAGGATCACACTAAACCATTTCAATCGGTATGTAGCGACGGCGGTGTGCTAAAAAGGCAGGGACGTAATCACGCGAGCTGATGGACTCGCCTTACAGGGATTCCCGTTTAAGGGAGACATTGGCAACTCCCTATCCCCAAGCACGAAGGGGGTTCAAACGGATTTGCCCAGCCCTTCCAGACAAGACGAATCACCCGCTGAATCCCTTCAGTGTAGCGCGCGTGCGGCCCCGAACATCTAAGGGCATCACAGACCTGGGGTTTTTTATTGCTCAATCTCGCGTGGCTGAACGCGCCCACTTGTCCCTCTAAGAGAGTCAGCGCCCGGCTCGGCGGCCGGCGCGACTATTAGCAAGCCAGAGTCTCGTTCGTTATCGGATTAACCAGACAAATCGCTCCACCAACTAAGAACGGCCATGCACTCACCACCCACAGAAATCAAGAAAGAGCTCTCAATCTGTCAATCCTCACTTCGTGTCCGTGCCGGGTGGTTCCCCGTGTTGAGACAAATTAAGCCGCAGGCTCCACTCCTGGTGGTGCCCTTTAGCCCGTCATTCCTTTAAGTTTCAGCTTGCAACCATACTTCCCCCGTAACCAAAGACATTTGGTTCCCGCAGACTGCCCCCGCGTCATTGGATAACGCCGGCGGGATCGCCAGTCGGCAACGTTTTTATGGTTAGAACCTAGGGCGGTATCTGATCGCCCTCGAACCTCTAACTTTTCTTTCTGATTAATGAAAATATCAGTTCTTGGCAATGCTTCGCAGTCGGTCGTCTTGCGGCGATCCAGAAGTTCACTCTCTCAACACCGCAATACTAATGCACCCGTCAGTCCTCATATCATTACCATCGAGTTCCGAAACCAACGCAATAGAACCGAGGTCCTATTTCCATTATTTCATGCTCTGCTGTCCAAAGCTCACGGCCCTGCTTTGACACTCCAATTTTTTCAAAGTAACTTTTCGGCCGCGCCCGGCACTCAGTCAAAGAGAACCGGGCGGAGACGAGAGGAAGGCCCAGGCGGGCAGTGCGCGCCTTGCGGACGGACCCGCCAGCCTGCGCCAAGATCCAACTACGAGCTTTTAACTGCAGCAATTTAAATATACGCTATTGGAGCTGGAAATTACCGCGGCTGATGGCACCTTAGACTTGCCCTCCAATAGATCCTCGTTAAAGATTTAAAGTGTTCTCATTCCGAATTACAGGACTCGAAAGAGTCCTGTATTGCTATTATTTCGTCACTCTACCCCTCCCCGTGTCGGAGTGGTAATTTGCGCGCCTGCTGCCTTCCTTGGATTGGTTAGCCGTTTCTTTTCTCAAGCTCCCTCGCCGATCGAACCCTGATTCTCCGTTACCCGTTACGCACCATGGTAGGCGCATAACGTACCATCGAAAGTTGATAGGCCAGACATTCGAAGGATCCGTCCGCCGGTGCAGAGACCGTGCGATCGCCAGGTTTATATCCAGAGTTCACCAACGAGCCCGGGCGACCCGTTGGTCCTTGTTCCTAATAAGAGCACGCCTCCCGTAAGGTCCTGCGCTTGATGCATGTATTAGCTCAGAATTAACCACCCACAGTATATCCATGTAAGGGGAATGCGCAACCAAGGAACCATAACTGATTTAAATTGATCCATCCGCAGTTTTCGCTTGTGAAGCTGTACTATGGACAGCATGGCTTAATCTTTGAGACAAGCATATGACCTACTGGCAGGATCCACAAACCAGGTAGCACTTTCGGCTGCGGCCGGCCCCCAGCCCTTGGGTGTGAGGCGCCGGACCGAGCGGATACTGCCGGCTCTGCTCTCAGTCGAACCGCGTTTCCGTTTTCATCTCTTCGTCTTCGGGTCCCCGGAGCGGACACGGCCCTGCGCGCTCTACGGTGGTCGTACCGGCGGTCCGGTCCCTTCGCCTCGGGTGCACTCGCTCACGCTCCTCTCTCTTCTCTCTTTTCGAATCGCAAGGGGGGAACCGGGGCGTGTGTGATTTCGCCCCGGTCACCCGCCCTTAAAGCCCGGAGGTGAGCCGTGGGAGGCTCGCCCGCCCGTGGGGTCGCCACCGGGTTGGGGCAGGGCTCAACGTTACGCTTCGACCCTCCCGGAGTGACGGCAGACGGGGGTGCCAGGAGGGGGTCCCTAGCGCAGAACGGAACGAGGCCGGGAAGCTTTCGCAGAGGTCCCGTACGCTCTCGCTCTCGCGCCCATGCGGGCTTCACGAAAGCCATTGGGTTTCGGATCCGCCCCGGGGGCGAAGACGGCACTGCCCTTTCCCTTCGCGATAAAGGGCAGCACGTCCCGCACCCCGCCAACGCTGCGGACCAGTCCGATGGTGACGGCCGGGACCCCTACCGTTGTTGGGGGGATCCGGCACGGCGTGAAATCGCCGGGGCGTTCGGAGCGTTAGCCGTCCGTGCGACCCGGCCGAGCCGGGCCCGCTCCCTACTGCCACGAGAAACGGTACGGGGTACGCACGCCTGCCGGGTCCACAACGGGGCAAAAAGCTCCGGTCGACCCCGGCCGGCGGTCCTTCCTACGGTTTGCCCAACCCTTCCGAGAATGGCGTGCGAAGGTGCAAGCCCCTGGCCGTCCAGAGCTCCTCCTGGCCCGTCGCTCGTCCACCCCAGCACCCTACCCGCGGTAAGACCACGGGTTGGTAATCCCAGCTCGGTCCCTTGCGAGCAGCAGCGTGCGAGGGGCAGCCTACTGCCGTGGAGAGCGCCTACCAGCGCCGGTCCCCCGGCCGACAAGCACGCTTCGTTACCCTTTTGGGGTTTCCGGTTTAGCGATGCGCACTCCCGTGGAAGCGTTTGGGGCCCCGTCCCCCTGGATGGGGTCGCTCCCACGTTTTTTCCCCCGCAATCATCCTTCCCCGCCCCGGGAGGGGGGGGTTTTTTTGGGCCCCCCCCGGGGGCCCCCGTGACCCCCCGTACCCTCCCCGAGCCATGGGGAGTTTTTTTTTTTTTTCTATTGTTTTTAATTTCCCCATGTTCTGCCCAAAGAAGGCCCCCCACCTTATACCCCAAAATCCCCAGGATTGGGGGCGACCCCTCGCCCCCCCCTTAGGGGAAGTGGGCCAAAAAAAGGGGGTTTTTAAATTTGCCGGGCCCCCGTGTTCCCGACCCCCGATCCCGTGAAGAGGGGGCGTTTTTTGGAAAGAGCGGGCCCCCCCGGAGCTCCCTCTCTTGAGGATTTTGCCTCCCAACCGAGGCATTTTCCAGAATCGGAGAAATTTTAAGTTTCCCCCATTTGGGACTTTTCGGCCAAATCCGAGGAAATCGCCCAAATTTTGGAGCGCGTGCAGGGTTTTTTCGGCCGTCCCGCCCGGCGTATTTTTGCCGCCCCCCCCCGTTTTTTTTGGGAGAGGAAAGAAAGAGGATTCAGCAGCCCCAGGGGAGGGGGAAGGCGGTAGGCCCGGGAGATCGTCTGGCCGTGGATTTTTTTCCCCGAAGGGGGACTTTAGGCAAGGGGAACCCGGGGGGGAGAGATTTCCCGGCGGGAGGTGGGCCCCAAGCTAGGGATGGGATTTTTTTATCTAAAATTTCCCCGGCCCTTCGAGAGCCCCAACCCCCCCAATACCCAAAATCCCGGTGGGGGCGGGCCCTGCCACCTTCCCCCAGGGAGAGTGGACCCAAAAAGGGGATCGAGTTTGGTACGAAAAGGCCCCCGTGGGGCTCCCAAACCCCCGCCCGTTGTCCGAAAGGACCCCCCCCCGAGGGGGGGCCAAAACCACCCTATCTTGGGACTTTTTGCCCCGAAAAAAAACCCCCCGACGGGCCTCGGAAAAAACCCCCTTTTTTGCCCCCAATGGGCCCACTTTTGGCCAAAATCCCGGGGTTCTTGATTTTTAAATCCGGGAGCGGGGTGCACGCGTTTTTTGGGCCGTGCGCAGGGGGGAAATTTTTTTCCCCCCCCCGGTAAAATTTTTTTTTAGAGGAATATTTATCCCCGAAAAATTTCAAAATCCCCAAATTTTTTTTTTTTTTTTTTTTTTTTCCCAACCCCGAAAAATTATAATTTTTTTTTATATTATACTTTTTCCGGTTTTTTTTTTTTCCCCGGAGGGAGTACTTCGTGGGCAAGGGGAATACGGGCGGAAGAACGATTTCCCACGGCGGGATGGCCCTCCCCGGCCCGCCAACGCTGAGGGGAATGGGATTATTAGTACTCTAAAAAATTTTTCCAGGCCTTCGAGAGCACCCTAACCCCCTATAGTAAGCCACAACATCCCTAGATTGGGTGCGACCACTCGCCCCGTACCGACCCTCGGACCGGGCCAAAAAAGGGAGTTCGCGTTCGTCACCAACCCCTCGTGGGTGCCAGCACCACGGAACACCTTTGCCTCCGACATACGACCCGTCTCGGAACGCAGCGGCGCCGCCGAAAGCCCTACCCGTACCTCTTGAGGACTTTTTTTGCCTCCGAACTCCACCCCGATTTTCGGAAGTCGAGAACTCCCTTATTTGTCCGCATACTGGGCCTACTTTGGCCAAAGGTCCGAGGATTTCATGATTTCACTCCGGGAGCTGGCACGACCCAAAATTTTCGCCGTGCGCACGGGGAATTTTTTTCGCCCGCCGGTGGAAGAATTTTTACCGAGGAATAATTTTCCCCCCCGTAAAATTTACAAGTCCAATTTTTTTTTTTTTTTTTTTTTTTTTTTTTTTTTCTGCCCCACCCCCCCCCCCAAATTTTTTCCCCTCGTTTTTTTAATATCTTTTCCCCCTGTTCTCCGTGGTGCCGTTCAACGAAAAACCCTAAAATCCCACGCCTTGCAGGCACCCCATCAGCCAGCTGCTATGACTGCCCCCTTTACCTCGTACTTTCCTTGGGTCTGCCAGCGGCAAGTCATGGGGATCGGAGCTCCGCAGGCCCCCATCACCTGCTGCCGGATTTGCCCCCTTACTCGTACTTTCATTGGTTTCTGCCAGTGCAAGTCATGGGGATCGGACTCCGCAGGCCCCCGCAGCCTGCTGCCGTGATTGCCCCTTACCTCGTACTTTCCCTTGGGCTTCTGGACAGCGCAAGTCCAAGGGATCGGAGCTCCGCAGGCCCCCGTCAGCCTGCTGCCGTGATGCCTCCTTACCTCGTACTTTCTTGGGTTCTGGCATCGCAAGTCATGGGGATCGGAGCTCCGCAGGCCCCCGTCAATCCTGCTGCCGTGATTGCCCCCTTACCTCGACTTTCATTGGGTTCTCGGCCATGCAAGTCATGGATCGGAGCTCCGCAGGCCCCCGTCAGCCTGCTGCCGTGATGCCCCCTACCTCGTACTTTCCGTGGCCTATGGCTCAACCGAGTCATGGGGATCGAGCACCGCAGGCCCCCGTCAGCCTGCCTGCCGTGATTGCCCCCTTACCCTCGTACTGTTCCTTGGGTTCTGGCCAGCGCAAGTCATGGGATTCGGAGCTCCGCAGGCCCCCGTCAGCCTGCTGCCGTGATTGCCCCCTTACCTCGTACTTTCATGGGTTTCTGGCCAGTGCAATCATGGGATCGGAAGCTCCGCAGCCCCGTCAGCCTGCTGCCGTGATTGCCCCCTATACCTCGTACTTTCCGTGGCGTATGGCTCCATCCGAGTCATGGGATCGGAGCTCCGCAGGCCCCCATCACCCTGCTGGCCGTGATTGCCCCCTTACCTCTACTTCATTGGTTCTGGCCAGCGCAAGTCATGGGATCGAGCTCCCGCAGGCCCCATCACCTGCTGCTCCGTTTACCTCGACTCCGCACTGTTCAACACCTACCGCACCTTCCCCGCCCTTGCCTCTTTTTTCCTGACCTCTCTCTTGTCTCTCTCAGAGTTAGTGGTCAATTTCTGCTAAGGATTTTTATCTGGCTAATTAAATTTGTCTTTGAGTTGGGAAATGTACCAAGAGGGGGGCAAAGAGATAATAAATAAATGTCGGACTTCGACTTTTAATATAAATCCCGCCCCGATGTGAAAAACAAAACAGCATCCTTCACAATCTCTCGTCCTTCCTTCCTTCCTTCCTTCCATCCGCGTTGGGGTTTAGAGGAAGGGCCGAGGGAGAGACGTATGCCCGCGGTAAGGTGTCGTTCTCGCCTCCGCTCCGGCCCGCCTGCAGCCGGGCCTGAAGTGTGGGGGCGATTATTACCTTCTCCCTGCCACGGTAAGGGTCTCCTCTCGGTCTCTCTCGATTCCGTACCTCTTTGGTCCGACGTGTCGCCGGGTCCCGGTTCCTCCCCCGCCCTCCTCTTCCCCGCCTCACCTGGTCTGGTGGGAGCGGTTTGGGTCCTTTTGCCGACGGCGGCCGACTCGTGCTTCTACTCGGGGAGAGGGGGGAGGGGAGGGGGGGGGGTTAGTGTTAGTACTAAACACAACGAGAACAGAGTTAGTTATAACAAAAGAAGAGAAAGAAGACGTGAATGTAAACGGCGGGTCTCTGCTTCCCTCTCTCCCGCGGCGGGGAGACGGGAAAGAGGTTCGGGGCTTCTTCGGTTCGAGAGACTCGCCCGTCTGCGGTGCGGGGCAAATTCCCCTCAGGAACGAAAGGTTTTAGTTTTCAGCAGATCGCAGCGAAGCGGCTGCTCTACTTGGGCACGACACCCCGATCCATACCCAAGTCGTACTCATACAAGTTGATCTTGCCGTCCCCTCTCGAAACGGCGAGTGGGTTCCGCACGGAGCTCCCGGCCACCAGGCTTGGGCGACCTTAGCGGAGTCGGCTGTGGTCGGCCCGGCCCCCATGGCAAGACGGGAAGCGCTGACGCGGGCCGCCCTCGGGCGGGACCCGGTGGCGTCACCCCGCGGCATCAGGCAGAGATTCCGACTTAGAGGCGTTCAGCCGTAATCTCTCGGATGGTAGCATCGCCCACCGGCCTCTCGACCGAGCGCGTTAACCAACGGTCCCCGAATCTGCTGTTCCTCTCGTACTGACAGGATTGCCGTAGCGGCCGACCTCTCATCAGAGGGTAAAACTAACCTGTCTCACGACGGTCCTAAACCCAGCTCACGTTCCTATTGGTGGTGAACAATCCAACGCTTGGCGAATTCTGCATTCCGCATGATAGGAAAGCCCGACATCGAAGGATCAAAAAGCAACGTCGCTATGAAACGCCTTGGCTGCCACAAGCCAGATATCCCTGTGTAACTTTTCTGACACCTCTAGCTTCAAACCCGAAGGTCAAGGATCGATAGCCACGCCTTTCACGTCCTGTATTCATACTGAAAATCAAAATCAACCGAGCTTTTGCCCTTTTGCTCTACGCGAGGTTTCCCGTCCTCGCTGAGACTCGCCTAAGACACCTGCGTTACCATTTGACAATGTACCGCCCCCGTCAAAACTCCCCGCCTGACGCTGTCCGTCGGAGCGGGTCGCGCCCGTACTCGCCGCGAAAGGCCGGGCGCTTAGCGCCAGAACAGACTGGGCCCGCGAGGGGCCCGCATCCCGCCTCACCGAATAAGTAAAGAAACGACGAGAAGTAGTGTATTTCACCGGCGAACCGGGGCGAACCCGGCCCTCCCACCTTTCCTACACCCCCCGAGTCTCTTCACAAGGTCAAGACTATAGTCAAGCTCACAGGGTCTTCTTCCCCGCTGATTCTGCCAAAGCCCGTTTCCCTTGGCTGTGTTTCGCTAGATAGTAGATAGGGACAGTGGAACTCGTTAATCCATTCATGCGCGTCACTAAATTAGATGACGAGCATTTGCAACCTTAGAAGTCATAGTTACTCCCGCCGTTTTACCCGCAAAAACCTAAAATTTTAAAAAAATCTAAAAAAAAAAAAAAAAATAAAAAAAAATAAAACAAAACTAAACTCTAAAAAAAACAAAAACTACTAAAACTAAACTAAAATAAAAAAAATAATCTACTAAATCTAAAAAAAAATACTAAATCCTAAACTATATAAAAACTAAAAATCTAATAAAATTCAAATTTCTAACTATAATCTAAAAATTATCTAAAAACAAAATCTAAAAATAAACTAAAAGAAAATAAAAACTAAAAAAACTAAAACAAAAAACTAAATAAAAACTAAAAACTAAAAATAAAAAAAAAAACTACTAAATATAACTAAAAACTAAATAAAAAAAAAAAAACTAAAAATTCTAACCTATAAAAACTAACTAACAAAAAAACTAACTAAAATATAAAATACTATAAAAACTAAAATCTACAAAAAAAAAAAAAAACAAGAAACAACTAAAATACATACTAAAAATAAAAAAAAACTATCTAAAAATCTAAAAAACCTAAAAATACAAAAACTATCTAAATAAAGAATAAAAACTATAAACAATCTAAACTAAAATTCTAAACTAACTAAAAACTAACTCTAAAATAAAATCAACTAAAAAAAAACTAAACAACTAACTAAAAAATCTAAATTAAAAAACATAATCTAACTAATCAAAAAAATCTAAAAAACAAAAAAAATCAAAAAACTAAACTAAAAAAAAAACTAAAATAAAATCTATACTAATAAAAACTAATCTACCTAAATAAAAAAAAATACAAAAACTAATAAAGCTAACTAAAACTAAACTAACTAAAAACTAAAACTAAAAAAAAATAATTCTAAAAAATAAAAAAAACTAAAATCTAACTCTACTAAAATCTACTAATAAATAAAACTATAAAACTAAAACTAAAACTCTAAAACTAATAAAAAATCTAAAAAAAAAATACTAATCTAAAATAACAAATTAAAACTAAACTAAAATTCTAATAAAAATCTAAATTTAAACTTCTACTAAACTAAATAATCTAACTATACTAATCTAATCTATAAAAACTAAAAATAAATCAAAACTCTAACTAAATTCTAAAAAACTCATAAAACTCATAAAAAAAAACAAAATTCTAAACTAATAAAAAAAAAAAACAACTAAAAACTAAAAAATAAATTAAAAACTAAAAAAACAAAATATCTAACTAAAAAACTATCAATAAAAAATCTAAAAAATAATAAAACTAAAAAAAAAACTAAAACAAACAAAACTAAATAAAACTACTAAAAATACATAAAACTAAAAACTAAAAAAAAAAAAAACTCTAAAAAAAAACTAAACAAATCACTAAAAAATTAAAAAAAATAACTACTAATCTAAAAAAAAAAAACTAAAAAAAAAAAAAATAAAAAAAAAACTAAAAAGAAAACTAAACTAATTTAACAAAAACTAAAAAAAAAAATCAAAAAATAAAAAAAAAAAAATCTAACCTAAAACTCAAAAAATTCTATTCTACAAAAACAAAAATAAAAAAACTAAAATCTATTTCTACAAAAAAAAAAATAAAAACAAAATTCTAAAAAACCAAAATTCTCAAAAAAAAAAACTAAAAACTAACTAAAATCTAAATCTAAAAAAAAACACAAAATAAAAAACTAATTCAAAAACATCTAAACTAACTAAAAAAAAAAAAAATCTATAAAAAAAAAAATCTAAAAACTATAAAATCCTAAAAAAAAAACTAAAAAAAACTAAAAAACCAAAAAAAAAAAAAAATCTAAAAACTAAAACTAAAAAACTAAATAACTAAATCTAAAAAACTAACAACAAAACTAAAAAAATAACAAAAACTAAATAAACTAATAAAACAAAAAAAAAACTAACAAACTACTAACTAAAAATCTAAAAAAAATCTAAAAAAAATCTAAAAAAAAAAATAAAATAATCTTAAACTAAAACTAATAATCTACTAAAAAATTCTAAAAAAAACTAAAAAAAAAACTAAAATTCTAAACTAACTAAAAAAAAAATCAAATCTAAAACTAAACTAAAAATTAAAAAAAAAAAAAAAAACAAAAATTTAAACTAAATATAAAAAAAAAAAAAAAAAAAAAACTAAAAAATCTATAAAATCTAAAAATAACTACTAAAAAAAAAACTAAATACTAATAAATTCTACTCAAAAACTACTAACTAAAAAAATTCTATAAACAGAACTATCTAAAAATCTAAAAAAAAAACAAAAATACTAAAATAAAACTAAAAAAACTAAAACTATAATCTATTCTAAATAAAAAAAACTAATTCTATCAAAAAAATTCTAAAAAAAAAAAAAAAAACTAAAAATCTAAAAACTAAAAAAAAAAACTAAACTAAAAAAAAAAAAAAAAAAAAATAATCTAAATCTAAATCAAAACTAAAAACTAAACATCTTAAAAATTCTAAAAAAAAAAAACAAAAAACCTAAAAAAAAACTAAAAAAAAAAAAACTAAAATAAAAAAAAAAAAAAAAAAATAAAAATAATCTAAAATTCTAAAAAAAAAAAAAAAAAATTCTAAAAAAAAACTAAAAAAAAAAAAAAAAACAAAAAAAAAAAAAAAAAAAAAAAAAAAAACTAAAAAAAAAAAAAAAACTAAAAAAAAAAAAATCTAAAAAAAAAAAAAATCTAAAACTAAAAAATCTAAAAAAAAAAAAAAAAAAACTAAAAAAAACTTTTATCTAAAAAAAAAAAAAACTAAAAAAAAAACTATCTAAAAAAAAAAAATCTAAAAAAACTAAAAAAAAAATCAAAACTAAAAAAAAACCAAAAACTCTATAAAAAAAAAAAAAAAAAAAAACACTAAAAAAAAATCTAATCTCAAAACCTACAAATAAAAAAACTAAAAAAAAAAAAAAAAACCTACAAATATTCTAACTACTATAAAAAAAACAAATAAAATTACTATAAACCCTAAAAAAAACTAAATAATAAAAACAAATACTAAAAAAAACTAAAAACTCAACAAAAATATAAAAATAAAAAAAAAATTCTTTTAAACTATAAACTAAACTAAATTACCAAAAAATAAACTACTAAACAAATCTAAACTTCAAAATATAACAACTAAATAATAAAAATAAAAAAATTCAAAACTAAAAAAAAACTAAAAAAAAAAATTCTAAAACTAAAAAAACACTAAAAAATAAAAAAAAATAAAAAATAATAAAAAATAAATCATAAAAAACTAAAAAAAACACAAAACTATTCTAAAACCTATTCAAAACTTTTTAAAAAAAACTACTATTAAATAAAAAAAACTAAAACTACTAAAATTCTACTAACTAAAACAAAAAAATTTCTAACTCCCTAAAAAAAAACTAACTAAAATCTAAAAAATAAAACTAAAAAAAAACAAAACTAAAAAAACTTTTCAACTAATTCTACTACTAATTAAAACTAAAAAAACTAAACTATCAAAAAACTACTAAAAAAACTAAAAAAAAAAACTACTAAAAACAAAAACTAAAAAATTCTATAAACTAAAAACTAAAAAATTCTAATCTAATTTCTAAAAAAAAAAAAAAAAAACCCAAAAAAAACCCCCCCCCCCCCCCCCCCCAAAAAAAAAAAAAAAACCCCCCCCCCAACCCCCCCCCCCCCCCCCCCCCCCCCCCCAAAAAAAAAAAAAACCCCCCCCCCCCCAAAAAAAAAAAAAAAAAAAAAAAAAAAAAAAAAAAAAAAAAAAAAAAAAAAAACCCCCCCCCCCCCAACCCCCCAAAAAAAAAACCAAAACCCCCAAAAAAACCCCCCCCCCCCCCCCCCCCCCCCCCCCCCCCCCAAAAAAAAAAAACCCCCAAAAAAAAAAACCCCCCCAAAAAAAAAAAAAAAAAAAAAAAAAACCCCCCAAAAAAAAAAAAACCCCCCAAAAACCCCCCCCCCCCCCCCCCCCCCCCCCCCAAAAAAAAAAAAAAAACCCCCCAAAAACCCCCCCCCCCAAAACCAAAAAAAAAACCCAAAAAAAACCCCCCCCCCCAAAAAAACCCCCCCCCCCAAAAAAAAAAAAAAACCCCCCCCCCCCCCCCCCCCCCCCCCCCCCCCCCCCCCAAAAAAAAAAAAAACCCCCCCCCCCCCAAAACCCCCCCAAACCCCCCCCCCCCCCCCCCCCCCCCCCCCCCCCCCCCCCCCCCCCAAAAAAAAAAAAAAAAAAAAAAAAAAAAAAACCCCCCCAAAAAAAAAA
>JASTWB010000508.1:0-15499 GCA_032158295.1 Pycnopodia helianthoides | reverse complement strand
ATTTTGTTTTGCTGACCAAAAGGGGGGAAAATTTACCCACCAAAGTGGCAGAGATCGTAAACCGTCTTTTTGGTCAGGAATGTAAATTTTGAATTATTATGTTCATTTGAAAATTTTTTTTTCTTTCCTTTCAACGCTAATTTAAGATGGTAAAAGCATTCCCAACCCGTTCCTTAGGGGGGAAGATGCATTTAATCTATGCCCCAGATATATGCAGGTTGTGAATGTTATCAAAACCGTTTGCTTTTTGTAAATTTCCTTCTTGTTCCAACTCGACAGTATTTTTTATTTTACAGTTTTCGGTAGAGATAAGTATTAAAGAAAACGGTGTTGCTGGTTAATGTGCTAAAAACAGTGGGTGTATTTTGCCCCCGGGCTGTGGTTTGAGGAGAAAACTAGGCCCCTCAGACTACCATCCCCAAAAAGTGGCAGAGGGGTCCCCAACCCCCCCCCCAAAAACAAAATGCATATAGCACACCCTTCCCCTCTTTGACGGAAAGTTTTACCCCTTCCCCCTAAAAAATCCTCTAAAGATTCCTGAGTTTCAAGAAACAATGGGGACAAAACATGGAGAGGGGTACACCATGCCCCCCGAGATCAGTCCCCACTGTTTGACTGGTTTAAACCTCCCCGTGGAAAGAAAAATGTTGGAGAATTTTTTTCTCCCTAAAAATGCACGATTTTTTTGTTACCCCCTTGTTCTTATTTAATTGCCAAATCCACAAAAGCCATAATAAGGTTAAGTGGGGGTTTTTCTCAAAAAAAGTGATTTGACTAATTTGAGCTCAAAGGCTGAATGAATGGTGCCTTTAAATTGAATTACTCGACTTCAAACCCCAAAAAAAATTTCCCGGGTCAAACTGCCATTTTAACCCAAATTTTCCCGAGTCCGCCTGCCCCCAAAAATTGGGTCAAAACCCATGGGCCCCCTGAATCCGGGTCAATTTTGCCCCTGAAAAATGAAATTTGAAAAATTTAAGAGGGTGGATTGTATTTTCTTTTTGGTCATTTAGAGCTGGGGGTTATTGGTACAAGGCCCTAATGAATAAGGGTATTCCGAGGGCAAGTTCTCTGCCCCCGCTTTCAGTACGCCAGCGCGGAAGGTATCCCGACAACATAGGGTTCTGTTTCGCCTGATGAGAGCGGTGCACGCCTATGGATTTCTAAAGCTACAAATGTAAAGGTATATAAGAGGGCCCCATTAAAAAAAAAAAAAAAGGAAAATTTCGCCTGAAAATGTATTCAAAAAAACAAGAATCGCTGAATATGTACTTTAAAAAAAAAAAGAATCGCTGAAATGTTTAAAAAAAAAAAAAAATTTAAAAAAAAACAAGAAATTCCCGAATTGTACTTTAAAAAAAAACAAGATTTTTGAATATGTACTTCAAAAAAACAAGATTCGCTGAATATGTACTTGCGATGGCACTAATGGGCTTTCGTAGTTTCCAGACAAGGCCACCCCCAAAGTGAATTGGGCTTATGGGGTTGGACCACATAAGGTCTAATGTTGCTCTTTACCTGTTCCATTTCCAAGAACGCCAGCTCTTCCTTCCGGCCGCTAAGCTTAGCTCACATTTTAAGATTCTCCCTTATTTACGTATAATGATAAAGGAACAGACTTAAAGGTATTGTACACTTTTGGTAACAGCTCAAATCAGTCTCCACATTTTGTTTGGTTAAACATGCATAAACAAACAAACCTTGGAAAGTTGAGCTCATTGGTATCGAGGTCACAAGAAATAGTGAAAGGACCTCTTGTGTTTTCTGTTTTTCAAATTATCGCGCGCGATAATTACTATTGTTTTACTCGTTTTCAGAAACGATGCATTTTAGGCAGAATATTTTAAGGAACTCTTTCTACCATTACTTACTTTAAATCATATAAGTTATGTGTGAATTTTGTGAACATTGTGTTTTTCGATCTTCCCAATAGTGTACGGGCTTTAACTTAATAAAGGAACTTACAGTTTTGGTAAGAAAAAAACTTGTAAAATATTTTACTTTTTTTTTGATCCAGATTTACAAAAAAACTTACACGGTTAATGATGATGTATAAAAAACCCCTTGAAATATTTCTGTCTGAAATGCCATTTTTGAGGGAGAAAGAAAAAACAAATTTTCCGATTGGATTTTATCGCTCAGTGAGCTTTTTTTATCACTTGTTGTTTTCTGTATGATTTTATGAAATGGTTTTAATCGGTTTTTCACATTTTTCGTGACCCAGATGGACCGATCGTTTAAAAAATTCTACGGGTTTTGTCATTTTTTGTATATGGGGGATTACAAAAAGGTTTTACACTGCCAGCAACTTTTTTTGTGAGCAAAAACCAATTCTGTAATTTTCCCTTTGAATGTATTAGTTTTATTTTCCCCCCTTTTTGTCATCATTTAGGTGCTCCGATTTCTTTCTTCCCCCCTTTTCATAGGAAGCCAAAGATTACAGGCAGTGTGATGGGATGAACCCTTACAAGACCAATAATGGACTTCGATGTCGAAAGGGTCGATCGGGGGGGTTGTTTTTTTTTAAAAATTGTGAAGATGTACGAGAAAAAAAATACATGGATTGAGTACTATGTCAAGTTTGCTTGCTGCGGGTTCCCCTGGAACATTTACAAAATAAGCCGGGGTTTGAATTTTTGTTTTTTTGCATTATTTGGAAAAATTTAGACGAAAAAATCGTTATTTTGTTTGGGGAATTTAACCAGGTTAGTTAAGCTGTTTTTCGGAAAAAGGTTTTTGGAAAAGGAAAAATTTAGAAATCCAAGGCCTGCACAAATTTGGTGTTTCCATTTTTTTTGATGACCTTCCGGGGCGTGGCAATGCAAGTTTCAAACAGGCTAAAAAGTCAACCTGAAAGTGGAGCCACACAGACAGTTGGTTTGGTTCAATTTATTTGGTTTCGTTTATACAGATAAAGTACAGTTTCTTCTTGTTTCTTTCACCTCAAAATGTAAAATTTTTTTGTAAGAAAAAATATCAAAAAAATAAAGGGGGAGGAAATTCCGAACGATAGTCATGACTACACTGTCGGGTGCCCGGGCCCCTTGGGGACCTTCGGGCACCCTACGTCTTACAACGCTAATCCCCCCAGAAGGTAAACAACAAAAGGGTTTTGTTTTGAAAAAAATTATTCTTAATTTGGGTTTTAATAAAATATTTTTCAAGTAAAGTGTTCTGGTTTTGTTTTCGCAACCCAATTAAAAAATTGTAGAAAGGGTCGAACCTTCCAACAAGATTTTCCCCCGGGTAAATTTTGGGATCGTAAACGAATTTTAGAGAAATCTTTGGTAATTTTTCCCTTTGAAAAAAAAATCGGAAACATGAGGTCTGGTTGTGTACAGCATGACCGTTATATTGGCTGGGGTTTAGTGCCTTTTAAATTAAAAGGGCCCCAAAAAAGGTGAAAAATTTGGAAATCTGGATTTTACATTTTGTTTTTTTCTGATTTTTGCTGGGGAAATCCCTCAACATCCGCACGAGTATTTCCGTATTTCTGGTCAATGAGGTAAAAGGGCTTTACTTTTTGTTTTTTTGGGTTTTGTTTGTGGTTTTTTTTCCCTTTTTTATGTTTGCATCTTGGGTTTGTTATTGGTGAAAAGCAACTGAAAATAATAAGTTTTTATAAAATTTATAGTCCAAAAACCAGAAAAAAACAAGGATGCGGTCAAAGATGACTGACAAAAAAAAAAGGAACCCAGAAAAAAAGTAATCTTTTGATTTTTAATGACAGTAAGTTTAATATTGCTTATTTAAATTAAAGATATAGATTTGATGCAGCCAATAATAAAATGCAAGTTATTTTATGTTTGTTTTTTTCCTTTGTTTGTTTGTTAAACCATCTGTAACATCTACTTTTTCTCCAATTTAAAATCACTGTACCAACCCGAGGTTCGAGAGGGGCAAAAAATTGCTGATTCATGCTGTATGAAGATACTTAGTATATTGTTTTTGGGAACACGCAGGGATGGTGACAGATGGTATTGTGAAGGTTTCATTTCGGAAATTTGATTTTGAACTGTGGTTTTTGATTGTTTGCGTAAAATGAGTTGGAATTCCCTAAAGCTTTTGTTTGTTTCCCACCCGAGTTCTGTACTAGACGAACCGACGGCCGACCTCTTAAAGGATGATTTTACAGTTGTATCTTTTAAATGCTGATGCTCAGGGCTTCGTCTTTCATTGGGCGGAATGTTCATAGGCTCCGTCATTACTGTCATCATGAGAATGTCAGGGGCCAAAAAAGGGCCCTGCGAAAACCCGGGAAAAAAAAAACTATCTTAAGTTCGAAGGCTCACGCAACATTATCTTAGCACTTTTTTGGGCGAGGTGGGGCTGGAATGTGTCCAAGAAAAACCCATTTTTAAAAAATAAATGTCTCCACTTTTGTTTGCCGAGAAAATATTGGCCCCCGTAAAGGGTGTGGTAATGGGGGGGGGGGGGGGTAGGGGGGTGGGGGAGCTTTTTTCCCTCCCACAACAACAAATAAAAAATAAAATTTCTTTGTCGGGAAAAAACTTTTTAATTTTGTTCAGTAAAACATGGATATTTATGTTTGATTTCTTTTCAGGAATTGAGGCGGGTTTTTTTTAAGGGGAAAGACAAAGAACAAAAGCAGTTCCCGTGACCGAATGAGGAAAAACCCCGATTAAAACCACTATATAACAATGAGTGTGATATGGAAATACTATACCTGGTTTTCATGATGAGGGGATCTTGGCTCCCAGACTATTTTTTTTAATCTTCCCTGGTTTGGTAATTGGATGAATGGGAGAAAAGCAAGAGGGCCCCCTTTGAATCAGAAAAATTTGGAAGGAAATTCAATGCAGCTGGTATTTGGTACTTAAGTTAAAAAGGGATTTTTTTTCTTTTCCTTGCTCTTCTTTCTACTTTTTAGAGGCCTATGTAGATTCAAAAATGATAATATCAGTAAAATTTAAAGACCAGAATCAAAAAAACCGAGTTCAAAAAAAGTATAAATGATTTACACTTTTTCACGTTTAGTGTATGTGAAATACGCCGTCACATAAATAAAAACGAAAGTTATGAGAAAATTTTAAGTACTTTAAAATGCATGCCAGTAGTCCTTTAGTTAAGAACAATTTTATCAATTTTTAAATGTGCTTTTTAAAAACTCTGTTTTAAAATTTATTATTCTCAAATGTACACAAAATAAAAAAATTTTTTTTCAACGGGGGGGGTTCAAATCAATTCCCCAGCGTTAAAATTACAGCTTTCGGAGCTTTACATCGAACTTTTTTACAAGAAGAAGACTTAAAACCTGATGCTTCACGGAGCCAGGAGGCGTTTGCCTTCGTTCCCCTGGTAATTCCCTTTTGGTACAATTTCTTTATGCAAAGGAAAAAACGCCTTGGTGCCCCTTGCCCTTTAAAGAACAAAGCATAAGGTCTGCGACTTCACCAATTGAAAAAGTGTTTTGTTATTTTTTTGTTTTTTTGCAATTATTTATATTTCAGGGAAAAAAAGTTATGTAAATTATTACAAAATATTAAATCCCCGCAAAACCTTTAGGGGAAATTTAAAATCCCTTATATCTTTTTCTTTTTCTCAAAAATAAATTAAAGTGGAACGGAAACGATCCTTCTTTTAAAGTTTAGGGAAGTAAATGTATTTTTTTTAAAATGATGGTTTTTCCAAACTTTTTAAAACCCCTTAGAGGGGAGTTGTAGATTTCGCTTTTTGGGAACGTAAGTGCTGGAAAAAGTAGAATCAAAGAACATGATTTCGTTGTACTGAAGAAAAAAAACGGTACCCGGGCCCGGACATTAAACAAAATTGAATTCAGAAAAAATTCTGAAATTTCTTGTCAATTCCGGCTGCCAACATTTGCAAAAAAATTGAAAATAAAGGAAAAAATTAAAATTCAATCAGAACGTAACATCATTTTCCCCAAATCAAAACAAGGAAATTTTGTTTATTTTTCGGGGAAATTTTTGCAAATTGGGGGAGGAAGTTGGCAGCTTTGGATACATAAAACTTTGGGGTTTTGGAATTAAGTGCATGGTGTAACATAGGATTCAATGTGGTGTAAAAAACCCTTTTTATTACGTCGTGTTTAAATGAAGTTAACCTTTAAATGTCTCACATACAAAAAAACATGTACTCGGACCCCATGCGTGTTATCATGGTTAATTTAATCTTGATGAAAAATGTGGGGAAACGGGGTTAAAACTAGGTCACTACTGGGAACAAAAAAACCACACAAACAAAAAACCAGATTTTTTACACAACTGCCAGTGTTTATTTTTTGGGCCCCTTAAAATAAATAGTCAAAAATTAATTTCATTAAATTTTCTTTCAAAAATTTAATGGGTGTTTTAAAAAGGTTTTAATTTTCTTAAATTAGGAAATATTAAATGGTACATTGAAACAAATGGTAGTAGTAAAGGGGGTTTTTTTCTAAGAAAACATGATAAATCTTGGTCAAAAAAAAATTGTCAAAATTAAACCCCTTTCATTGCAATTAAACCCTTAACACATGTCAATGCCGTGGGTTTTAAAACCGAAAATAAAAATTCATTAACCCGAACAGTTTGGCATTATTTACATAAAAAAAACACTTACCTGCATGATAGCAACTGCGGCTTCATCAAACATAGGGAAAAGAGTTGAAATGTCAGTATATGCCGTCAAAAAGATCTGAATTTTTCAATAAGTGATATCAACATTTACATACGGTCATGCGAAAAAACATTAGTGCCATTTTGACTGAAAAAACTTTACGGTACACCATTTCTGTGTTGGACATTATTTTAAGAACATTTGCTAAATTGGTAATGATTTCATTTGTTAGTATGGACGTGTCCCCAAGTAATTCCGGGGGCTCGTATTGACTAAGAGTAAATACGCATTCTTTTTCTGAAATTATTTGCATAACAGGACCACCATCAAGAATATTTGCCAGTAATAGCATTTTTTTAATGGGCAGTTCCAACTATGAACATAGAAAACATATACCCCAAAAAGAAAAAATCATTTTTTAAAAAAAAAAGATACAAGTTTATCGGTCTTTTTCTACAGCAAAAACCTAAACACCCACCCCAAAATCTTTCATGAACATATCTGGCCCACGTGAAAAAAAAGACAAAAAAACAATAATAAGTTAACTCATTTGTACATTTTTTGCAGTCCGATCACACTTTTTTTGTTTTAAAAAACGAGGGACATTTATTGTATTTCAATCTGCATGGTTAGCATTGTACAGTACGCCTTTCTTTAGTGAAACTAAAAGGATGGAAAAAATGTACATGCACTCAAAACAAATACATTAAAACAAAAGAACCAAATGCTTTACATCGTAGAGGTAAAGGGTTTATGAAACTTCTACACGGTTTCACATTTCATTGATCTGCCAGAATGTTTCAAACTCTGACCTTATATAAAATTTGTGTATAAACACAACTGCCCCATTACAGTTCGAGAAGAATTTTTTTCTCTTTGGGGGAAAACCCCTTTTTTTAAAAAAGAAATTTTTTAAAAAAAAAAATTGCCCCAATTGGAAAGTGAAATGACCATTTGATTGATTTTGCGCAATCTTGTGGATTCCTTTAAAAAATGAAATTTTTTGTTGGGACATTCTTATTTTAAAAAAAATTTAAAAATTAACTTAAGAACAAATCAATGAAATAGTTTTTACATATAAAAATGACATACTTTGTACTAATTTTTCCCAAATTCTTTAAAAAAAAAGTCATGACAAAATAAAAATAATATCAAATTCAATCCCTTTTAAAAAAGGTAAAATTATGTGAAAATTCCCAAATTATTTCACCCCTGCCGGTGTCAAAGTGGTTTTGTCCCCGGTGTGTTTTCTCATACGGTAAATAAATTGAGCTAAAGGAAAAAGATGAGTCAAAAGGGGGGCTATGGGAGAACTTTTTAAAATTCGCCGTATGGGTAAGGAGGGGGGTGGAAGGGGAGACACACACCAGCATCCCCGGGGGTGCAAATTTTTTTTTTTTCCCAAAATTTTTTTTTTTTCCTTTTTTTAAATTTTTTTTTCTTTCAACTCCGCTTTCCCGATCAAAAAAAAAAAATTCAAAAATATAAAAAAAAAAAGGGTCATCTAGCAATGTCGCCTTGGGGGGAAAAAAAATTTCGCCTCGGGGGTAGGGGGGGGGGAACTCCTGCCAATCGAAATGAGTTTAGCAATTAGAGTAAACGTGCATTATTGTTAAAAAATCCTTCTAACACATTTGACTAAAATAGAGATTATTGGGTGTACACTTAAAAAAAAAAAAAAAAATTTGGGGGGGGATGACTCAAAACTATTTGACACAAATTTTGGTGATAGAATTTCTTAAAAAAGGAATATGGATTTAACTGTGCACAAAAAAAAAGAATAATTTATTTAAAACAACATCTTTGTGGAAAAGAAAGAAATGAAAAAAAATCCGCTTTCCAATTAAGATATTTCTAACTACCAAAAAAAGAAAAAAAAAGATGGGCCCTTAACGCTTCATTCATGTTTACAATCTGCAAACCTAAAATATATCTTTAAAGCTCGGCGATCAAATTCGATATATGAAACACATGTACACGTACATAAAATTGGCTCTATTTATGAATAAAAAAAAAAATAATTTAAAAAAACTTTACATTTTGTTTAAAAAATCATTTTTTTTTAAAGTTGATTTTGAATGGTCCTCTTGAAATGCAAGAAATTTTTTCCCGTTCCCCTTTTCCCCCCATTGGACGGATTAAAACGTCAAATTTACTGTGTTGACAAAAAGGTACTTCATGGGCAATTAAAATTTAGAAAATCCCCCAAAAGGTTTCCCTTGATCCCCCTTAAATCCAAATCTTTAAAGTGTTTAATTTCATCTCTGGCCCCCACCCAGCAATTAACCGCCAAATAGCAATTTGCACAAGCGTACATAAGACTGCAGTTTATAATTTGAGGCGATTTCAGGGAGGGATGGGGGGCGGAGTTTCATGGTGATTATTGCTGAATCAATGCTTTTGGTTCCACCATAAAATTTTACTAATTCATACCCCCACAAATTAAAATCATAACGTTATTACACCACGACCCTTTTGGTCGTTTTCTGTACATTCTTATCACACATAAATGCTGAAACCATGGTTTGTAGTGAAATTAATGCCCCCCCAAAAGCAGTTCTAGTTTTTTGTTGGGGAAAGAAAAGTCACGCGGCATCATTAACCCAAACCAAACTTGCTAACGTTCATAACCTGTGCTTTTTGATACTATTCCCCTTTGCTTTTTTTTGTCTCATCCCTTTTCCCTTTATTACACGCTACTCTCACCACCCCCACCGTTTTACACCCCTTACAAAAAGGTCTTGTGTGGAAAGCCAAAATGAAATATGTACACTTTGTTTATTTCATAGTTTTACCCCCCCGATCAAAGGGACTAAAATCTACTTGGATTGTTACACTCAAAATATAAACAATGAAGTTTTGCATTTGTGCCATAGTTTCATTCGTTAAAAGGGTTTGGAAAATGTTCCCATTAAATTTCTTGTTGAATTTAAATGGGACATTTTATCTTTCAACCTGTGAAAAAATTCTTACAAATAAATCATTGACTTTTCGTATTTGTATATCGTGGTTTGCCAAATTGTACAACTCCCGACTTTTACACCTACATGAAAAAAAAATTTTAAAAAAAGGAAGAAAAAAAAAAAATTTGGGAAAGGTCTAAAACATTGCAAAAATTGTTCCCCAAAGGTTTTTTTTAAAAAATATATTAATTTCCCAAAAATTAAACATAAATTTTTAAAATTTTAAATTTGGGTAAATCACCCAGAATTTTTTAAAGGTTTGGGGCATTTGGGGGAAAAGGGGGTTTATTTTAAAAAAGGGGGGGCCCCTTTTCCAAAAGGGGGGCCCCCTTGGGGGAAACTTTTTGGGCAAAAAATTTTTAAGGGGAACAAGGAAAAATGGCCCAGTTAAAACCTTTGTTTCAAACATTTCCAAAAGGGCAATTTGTTTGGGGGGAAAAAAAAAAAAAGCCAACTTTATTTAAAAAAAAAAAAACCCCCCGGGTTTTTCCCCAAAATTTTTTTGGGGGGGGGGGTTTGGGGGAAAAGGGGCAAATTTTAGTATTTTTAAAAAGTTTTAAAAAAAGGAAATTTTTAAAGAAGTTTTGAATCTTTCCAATGAAAACGGGGTTTAAAAAGTTGATTTTAAAAAAAAGCTTTTAAACTTCTTGTCAATTTAAAAAAATGTTACACATTAACCCGTTTAACTATTTTACAATTTTTTAAAAAAAAGTTTTAAAATTTTTTTTTAAAAATCCACTTTAGAAAATTGGCCTAGGGTTTTTTTTAAAAAAAAATAATAATTAAACCCCCTTTAAAGACCCCTTTTAAATTTAAAAAAATTTAAAAAAGGGGGGAAAAAGGGGAAATTGAACAATTTTTAAAATTGTGGGAAATAACTTCCCCGTGAGGTTTTTTGGGTTCGTTAGAAAAAGCCCCAAAAATAAAAATTTAACAAAGGAGGGAATTCCTTTTCAAAACCCTACTTTTTGGGGGGGGCCCAAAAAAGTAAAAATTTCCCTTTTTTGGGGGGCAGTTGGGCACAAATTGAAAAAATAAAAGAAAAAAAAAACCTTTTTCCAAAAAGTTCTTTTTTGTTAAAAGGCCCTTTTGTAAACCTTTTAATTTAAACTTTGGCAAAAAATTATTTTTAAAAAAAACTGGGGGGGGGGGGGTGTTGTTTCACAAAGGATTTTTCCCCCGGTTTTGGAGTGGCCCAATTGCCCCATTGTTAACCTTTAAATTAAATTCTTAATTAAAAAAAGTCTCAAAAAAAATTTTTTTTTTTTCCCCACCCTTTTCTTCAACCCTGTTCAAAATTCTGTGGGAATAAAATTTTTATTGAAAAAATTTGGGTTTTTACCCGGGAAAAAAAGGGTTTTTTTTTTTGTTGTTCCTTTTTTAGTTTTTTTTGGGGAATCAAATTTTTACACACATTATAACTTTCCGGGGTTTCCCCCTTTTCCCTTCGGGTTTTTTAAAAAAAAAAAAGGGGGACAGATTTTGGATTTTTCCATTTTCTTTAACCAAAAAAAAAAGCAAAAGTGGTTTTTCAAATATTCCAAGATGGTTTTTAAAAAAAACTTACATTTAAGATTTTTTTTCCCCACTGCCTTTATGGGGGCGGGGCCCCCCTTGTTGGTTGGGGTTTTGTAAAACTTTTTTGAATTTTGGTGTACTTCCCTTAAAAAAAACCCACCGGGGGTGTTTCCTTTCCATTTTTTTACGGGTTTGGAAAAAAACAAAAAAAAATGGTAAAACGAAATTTTGTAATATCTTTACCCAAAGGTTTTTACAAAAAATTTGGGAAAATTTAAAGGGAAATTTTCACAAAAATTTTTTTGGGCCCCAAAAAACCAGTTGAAAAAAACCTCCCAATGTGTAAATAGGTTGCTTTTTACTTTAAAAAAATGGGAAGGTTTTTAAAAAAGTTTCCCCTCCCGTTGTTTTTTAAAAAGTTAAATACGAAAAAACCTCCCAAGACTAAAAAAATTCCCCCCTTTTTATTGGGAAAAGAAACCCTTTTGGGTTTATCTTCTTTTAAACTTTAAAAAACTTCCTCCTTTTGTTACCCAAAAATTTTGTTTAATTTTTTAAAAAATGGGAATTTTGTTTAATTTACTTCTGGGGCGGGTTTTTCAGCCGTTAGAAAAAAACCCCCCCCCCTTAAGTTTTTAAAAAAGTTTCAATCAAATTAAACATTGAAATTTTTAAAAAAATTTTTTAAAAACAAAGACAAAAAAATTTCAAAAAAATTAAAAGTTCTTTGTTTGTTTATTCGGTTTTGGTTTAAATTTTTATAAACATTTGTTGAGGAAATAGAAATTTTTTTCCCCCTCCCCCCTTTAGGGGGACGAAGGGGGTTTTTTTTGAAAAAAGTTGATTTTTTGCACAATGGCGCCTTGTTTTTTGGAAGGGTTTTAGGGGGCCAGCAAAGGGGTTTTGGTAAGGGGGGGTTTAATTTTTAAAAAAGGAACAGGTTTATTGCCTCGAGGCGTTCAGGCTTTTCCTTAAGGAAAACCCGTAAAAAGTTTGGAAAAATAAAAGTTTTTTTTAATTCAATTCAAATATCGGAAAAACAAAAAATTTTTAAAAAAAAGGGTTTTTTTTTTTACGAAAAAAAAAAATTTTTGAAAGGAAAAAAATTTTTTCCCCAATTAAAATTTTCCGTTTTTATCCGAGGGCTTAAAAAGCTTTTTAAACCTTTTTATAAAAAACATTGTTTTAAAAAAATTTTTTTAAGAAAAAAATTTACAAAATAGAAAAAAGGGGTTTTTTCCTTTTTTTAATTAAAAGTCCCTTTTATGGGCGTTAATTTTTCCAAAATGGGAAATTTTTTTTTTCCCTAAAAAAAAAAAACAAAAAAATTTAGGCAATTTTTGTAGTTTAAAAAAATTTTAAAAAAAATTTCTAACCAAACATTTTTTAAAAAACGCTTTTTTTTGGGGTCAACCAAGGGGTTTTTTTTTTTTTTTTTAAAATTAAAAAAAGAAATAAAAAATTTTTAAATTTTAAAAGGGGTTCAAAATTTTTTTCCCGATCAAATTTTAGTAAATAATTAAAAACCCCAAAAAAATTTAAATGGGGGGCTGGAGTTTTTCCTGTTTTTTTTGAGAACACATTCAAAAAAAATTTTTTTTTTTTTTTTTTTTTTAAAAAAAAAAAAACCCAAACCCCCCAAAAAAAAACAACCCCAACGGGGCACAAAAACCAAAAAACCCCAAAAAAACACTTTTAAAAAATACAAAAACCCCTAAAAATTACAAAAAAAAAAAAAACCCAAAAAAAATTTTTCCCCCCCCCCTCCCCCAAATTTCCCCCCAAAAACCCCCAAAAAAAAATTTTAAAAAAAAAACCAAAAATAAAAAAAAACCCCCAACCAAAAAATTTAAAAATTTTAAAAACAAAATTTTAAACCCCCCCCACACAACAAACCTTTTTTCCATTTTTTTCAAAATTTTTCCAAAACCCCCACCCCCAAAAACCCCCCAACCTACAAAAAAAAAAAAAAACTAAAAAATTTTTTTCACCTTTTTAAAAAAAAACCCCCACCCCCAAATTTTTTTAAACCCCCCCCCCCCCCCCAACAAACCCCCTTTTTTTTTTAAACCCTTCCCGGCAACCCCCCCCCCCCAACCCCTTTTCCCACCCCCCCGGGGAATTTTTCCCCCCAAAAAATTTTTTACCCGAATTTTTTTTTTAAAAACTTTTTTTTTAAAACAGGGACCCATCCCCCCCACCTTTTTTAAACCACAACCCCCTTAAGTCAAATTCCCCCCCCACCAACTTTAAACCCCCCCCCCCCCCCCACCCCCCCCAAACCCCCCAACCCCTCCCCCCCCATTCGGGGGCCCCCCCCCAATTTAAAAACCCGGCCCCCGGCAACACCCCCCCCCCGCCACCAAACCAAAAAAAAACCCCCCTTTTTTTTTTTTTCCTTTAACATAACCCCACAGGCAACAGAAAACACCCCCCACCCCCCCTTCCAAAAAAAAATAACACCCAAAAAAAAAAACACACCCCCCGTTTCAAACCCAAAACAAACAACCCCCAAGGGGCCCCCCAAGGGGGGGCCCCAAAAAAACACCCAACCAGGGGGAACCCAAGGGGGGCCCCCAAAAAAAAACCCCCCCCCCCAAAAAAAACCCCCCCCCCCCCCCAAAACCCCCCAAAAATCCCCCCCCCCGGGGGGCTCACCCCCAAAACCCCCCAAAACCCCCCCCCCCCCCCCCCCAAAATCCCCCCCCCCCCCAAAAAACCCCCCCCCAAAAACCCCCCCCCCCCAACCAAACCCCCAAAAAAAACCCCCCCCCCGCCAAACCCCCCCGGGGGCCCCCCCCCCCCTTTTTAACCCCCCAAACCAACAACCCCCAAAAACCTTTCACCCGCCACCCCAAAACCCCCCAAAAACCCAAAAAAGGAAATAAAAACCAAAAAAAATTTAAAAACAAGGAAAAACAAAAAAAAAACAAAAAAAACGGAAAAAAAAAACAAAAAATTTTTTTTTTTCCCCCCAACCCCAAAAAAAACATTAAAAAAAACCCCAAAAACCAAAAAAAACAGGCAACCCCAGGGCCCCCCCCCAAAAAAAAAAAAAAACCCCCCCAAAACCCCACCCCCAACCCCCCCCCCAAAACCAAGGAAAACCCCCCCCCCCCCCCCCAAAAACCAAAAACAAAAACCAACAAAATCCCCAAACCCCAAACCAAAACGGCCATACAACCGTCAAAAAGTTTTAAAAACTAATTTAAACCAACGCAAAAAAAAATCACAATTATCTAAAAAACCAATTTTCATTCAAAACAAAAAAACACAAATTTTCCCTTGGAAAAAATTTTCCCATCAATCACAATTTTATTTTCCAACAAAAAATTAAAAACAACTAAATAAAAATTTAAAAATCCCCTTTTTCCCCTAAAAAAAAAAAAAAAAAAAACACAAAAAATTTTAAAAAGAAATAAAAAAAAAAAAGGAAAAATACAATAAAAATTAAATTTAAAAATCACAAAAAAAAAAAATAAAAAAAAAAAAATAAAATAAAAAAAAAAAAAAAAAAAAAAAAAAAAAAAAAAAAAAAAAGAAAAAAAAAAAAAAAAAAAAAAAAGAAAAAAAAAAAAAAAAAAAAAAAAAAAAAAAAAAAAATAAAAAAAAAAAAAAAAAAAAAAAAAACCCAAAAAAAAAAAAAAAAAAATAAAAATAACCAAAAAAAACAAAAAAAAAAAACCCTTTTCCCCCCAAACCCAAAACCACACCAAAAAAACAACAAACCCCCCAAACCCCCCCTTTTTTTTTTTTTAAAAATTTTACAAAGAATTTTTTAAATTTAAAACCCCCCCACCAGGGCCCCAAAAAAATGGCACTCAAAAACCTTAACCCAAACAAAACCCCCCAAAAAAAACAAAAAAAAAACACCAAAAAAAAAAAAACACCCCCCCCCAAATTTTTAACCGGGGGGGGAAAAACCCAAAAACACCCACCCAACCCCAAAAACCAAAAAACCAAAAAAAAAAATTTTTAAAAACCCAAAAAAAAAAAAACAAAAAAAAAACAACCCCCAAGGGAAAACCCCCCCAAACCCAAACGAAAAAAAATTTTTCCCAACCCCCAAAAACTTTTTTCCCCCAACTTTTAAAAAAAAAAAAAAAACAAACCCCAAAAAAACCACCCCCCCCCCCCAAAACCCCCCCCCCCCAAGGGGCCCAAAAAAAAAGGGGGGAAAAAAAAAAGCTTTTTTCCACCCTTTTAAAACCCCAAAAAAAAACCAACAAAACCAAAAAACAACAAGCAAAAAAAAACAAATTTTTCCAAAAAAAAAAAAAAAAAAAAAACCCCAAAAACCCCCAAAAAACAACCAAACAAAAAAAACCTTTCAAAAACCCCCCAAAACCAAAACCAAAAAAACCCAGAACCCCCCCCAAAACCCAAAACAAAAAAAACCTTCAAACAAACAAAAACCCCCCCAAACCCCGTAAACCAGCCCA
>JASTWB010000507.1:0-15584 GCA_032158295.1 Pycnopodia helianthoides | reverse complement strand
AAAAAAAAATAAAAAAAAAAACCCGGGGCCCCCTTTTTTTTTTTTTTTAAAAATTTTTTAAACCCCAAAAAAAAAAAACCCAAACTGGCTTTTTCCAGTTTGGAAAAAAATTTTTTAAAAATGATTTTTGGGAAAAGAAAAAAAAAAAAAAAAATGCCCCAAAAAAAGTTCCTTTTTTTGGGGGTCGATTTTTTTATTTTTTGAAAATTTTCCCCCAAAATAAAATTTCACAAATTTTTTTGGAGTTCCAAAAAATGCTTTTTGGTTTTTTTTTTTGGGGAAAAAAAAAAAATAAAAAAATCCCCAAAAAAATTGAAAAATTCCATTTGGCGATTTTTTTTTTTTGCCAAAAATTTAAAAAAAAACTATAAAATTTTTAAAACGGTTTTTTAAAAAAATTTCCCAAATAAATTTTTTTTGGTTTTTAAAATTGGGCAAAAAAAAAAAATAAAAAATCCCAAAAAATTAAGGGTGTTTTTTTTTTTCCTTTTTAACTTTAAATTTTAAAAGAAATTTAAAAAAAAATTTTTTTTTTTTAAAAAAAAAACATAAATTCCCTTTTTTTTTGTTGATTTTTTTTTTTAATTTAAAAAAACCCAAAAAAAAACCAAATTAACATTAAAAAGGCCAGGGTTTTTTTGTTTTTATGGGCCATGAATTTAAATTTTCGCCCTTTTTAAATTTTTTTTATGGTTTTTTATAAAAATTGTACGATAATTTATTGCACCCAAATTCCCTTTTTTAACTTATTTTTGGGGAAATTTGCAAAATAAAAAACCATGCCGTATCAACTAAATTTTCTGAAAAAATTTTTTAGGCCCAAATGAAAAAGTACGATTACGGATGCATTTTTTTGGGAATTTTTCCAAAATTACCTAAAAAAAATTTATATTTTAGGTTAAAATTTGGAATTAAAAAAAAGACATGCCATGGTCAACTTTTCAATTGGGCCAAAAAAAATTTTTTATGGTCCAAATTAAAAACACACTGTCATTTTTTTTAATTTTCCAAAATTACCTTTTAAAATTTAAAATTTTGGTTAATTTTGGTTTAAATAAAAAATGTACCAGGGCCGGTAACTTTTTAAATTTTTGGGCCGATTTTTTAAAAAATTTCAAGAAGAAAAGGATACGATGCATTTTTTATTCCGAATTAACTAAAAACTTAAAATTTTGGGTTGGAAATTTAAAAAATATAAAAAAATGTCATCCGTATGGCCCGATTTTCTTTTTTGGGCCAAAAATTTTTTTTTATGGCCCAATGAAAAGTGGAATGGGCTTTTTGGCCATTCGATTATTTTATTTTAAAATTTATACCTTAAAATTTTTTCAAAAATTAAAAAGGACCATGCCATGGTCAACTTCCAATTTCTTGGATTTTTAAATTTTTTAAAATGGCCCAATTGATAAGTGGCCCATGGAAAATTTTTTGGAAATTTTTTATTATTATTTGAAAAATTTAAAATTTCAAAATTTAAAAAATGGCCATCCGATGGCCAATTTTAAATTTGGGGGCCGATTTTTAAATTTTTTAAAAAAATTTTAAAAATTTAAAAGGAACTGAAAAATTGACATAGGCATGGCCCCGGGAAAATTTTATTTGGAAATTAAAAAAATTAAATTTTCAAAATTTAAAAAAAATGAATGGCCTATGCAATTTTCATTTCGGTCGATTTTTAAATTTTTATTTACCCAATGAAAAATAATACGAACATTAGAATTTCCCCGGAAATTGTTTTTAATATTTTTGAATTTGTTTTAAAACCCCAAAATTTTTAAAAAATTAATTTGGACCTGGGAAATTAAATTTTTCCCAAATTTTCCCGGTCGATTTGAATTTTGATGCCAAATAGAACGGAATTGAAAAATTTTTGGCCATTCGATTTTGTATTTGTGAAATATTAAATTTATTTAAACTTTGTCAAAAATTAAAAGTGGCCATGTCGTATGGTCACTTTTTCAATTTTGGGCCATTTTTGGGAAAAATAAAAAATGGACGGAACTGAAAAATTTTTTAGCCGATCGGAATTGTTGTTTGAAATTTTTAAAATTTAAAAAATTTTCAAAATATAAAAAATGGCTTTTCCGGATGGCCAATTTTAATTTCGTCATTTTTGTATTTTTTTGGCCAATGATAATAAAAAATGAGAATTTATTGAAAAGTTCCAAAATTGGGGCCATTTTTTAATTTTTGAAATTTTTTAAAATTTTCAAAATTTAAAAAATGGCCATGCCGGCGGGTCAATTTTCAATTTTGCCGTTTTTTAATTTTTTTAGAAATAAAACGGACCTGATTAAAAATTGGCCTTCCGGATTCCTTTTTTTAAATTTGAAAAATTTTTTAAAAACTAAATTTTTCAAAAAAAAAAAAAATCCAGGGTTGGTCAATTTTCAATTTCGTCGATTTTTTTTTATGGCCCAAGAAAGAACAAAACTATGACTTTAAATTTTGGGAAGTTCTCCGGAATCCCTTTTTAATTTTAAAAATTTGTTTAAATTTTAAAAAATTTAAAAATGGATTTCCGGATGGCCCAAATTTTTAAAATTCTGGTTATTTTTTTATTTTTTATGGCCCATAAAATACAAAAAATGACAATTGAAAAGTTCCAAATTGCCTAGTTGGAATTTTGTTGTTTTTTTTTTGAGATTTTTCAAAAATAAAAATTTCCTCAAACCTATTTTAATTTTCCGGGCCGTTTTTAATTTTTTTTTAGGTTCCAATTGAAAGAAAAAAACTAAAACTTTTAGGCATTGGAAAAAGTTTTTTTGGAAAAATTGAAGTTTTTTTTTTAAAAAATTTTTCAAAAATAAAAAATGCCCATTTTCAACTTTTCAATTTCGGGTCTTTTTTAATTAAATTTTCTTATGGTCCATATAATTGGCCCTAAAAAACATTTTTTGGGCCAAAATTTGGGGGAAATTCCCAATAAAATTTATATTTTGTGGTTTAATTTGGGCAAAAAAAAAAAAAAAAATTTGCCCGGCATTGGAAAATTACAATTTGGGGGCATTTTTTTTTGTTTTTATTTCTTTGTGCCCAACTTTTTTCAAACCCACAAAACCTTAAAATTTTAAAAGGGTTTTCGGGGAGTTTTTGGCCAAAAAAAAAAAATGTCCATCCGGTTGGTAACTTTAAATTTTTGGGACCTTTTAAATTTAAAAATTAAAACGACTCCTGAGAAATTGGGAAGTTCCATTGCCCGGTTTGGTTTGTATTTGTGGTTTATTTTTTGGGTCCAAAATTTAAACCCACCCATAAATTTTTCACAATTTTTTTAAAATTTTTTTAAGGCAATTTAAGAGTACGGCCATAAAATTTTTGCACAGTGTCCGTACCTTATAAAATTTGGAACCTGAAAAAAAAATAAAAAAAATGGCCCACCGGAAAGTAATTTTTCCCATCGGGGCCATTTTTTTAATTTTTTTTTTTAGCCAAATTGTAAAAAAAACTATAAATTTCACAACTCGGAAATTTTAAGCCTTTTTTGAAAAAATTTTTGTGGGTTGGTTTTTTTGGGAAATAAAAAAAAATCGGCCCGAAATTGAAAAGGCCCAAAAGGCTCATGGTCCATTTTTTAATTTTTTGACGCAAATTTAAAACCAAAAAACTATACATTTTTCCAAACTGGCAATTTAGCTTATTTGGGAACATTTTGTATTACTTTTGGGGGAAATAGGCAAAAAAATATAAAAAAAAAAATAAAAGGACCATGCCGGCATGGTCACTTTTTTAATTTTTGGGGCCAAATTTCAATCCCCAAACATCAAAATTTCTCAAACTATAGGCGGACTTTACCATTTTTGGGAGCCAAAAAATGCTTATTTTGTCCGTACTTATCATTTTGGGACCTTTTGGAAAAAAATAAAAATGACCCAAATTGAAAGGACCATGCTGGGTTTTCTTTTGGGTCGATTTTTTTTTTTATTTTTTTGGGCCAAAATTTCAGATCCCCCAAACCCATAAAATCTCCAAAAAAGGGCCTTATTTGGAAAAAGATATTTTGTAAAATTTTGGTCAAAAAAAAGGTTCCGGTTAACTTTCAATTGGGCCTTTTTAGAAAAAAAACATATAAAAATGGTACCCGAAAATTTAGCAATTTTAAAATTTTGATGGTTTTGTTTTTAATTTTTGGCAAAATTTAATCCCACCTACAAATTTTTCAATTTTGGGCTTTTTTACAATTTTTGTAAAGGGTTCCCAAGTAGAACGACTCTATCTTTTTTGGGACCATAAAAAAAAACTTTAAAAAATGGCCCAAAAATTAAAAAGTGACCATGCTCTGGTGGTCATTTTTTTAAATTTTTGACCAAAATTTTTTTAAAGGCACCACCAAATAAATAGGTCTAATTTTCCGGGACTGTGCCTGAAATGTATCAGTGTCCTACTTCCCTGGGATTTACTTTAAAATATCGAAAATTAAAAATTGGCCATGCCGGCATGGTCCATTTTTTTATATTTTTGACGAAATTTAATTCCACAAAACATAAAAATTTCCAAACAAGGCTAATTCCCGGAGACTGTGCCAATAAAATGTCATCAGTATCCGTACTTATCAATTGGACCATAGAAAAAAAAATTTAAAAATCGCCAAAAATTGAAAAAGTTGACCATGCCGGCATGGTCGATTTTTTTATATTTTTGACCAAATTTCAAACCCACAAAACTATCAAAATTTCTCAAAATTGGGCAAATTTCAGAGTTGTGCAATAAATGTCATCAGTAGTCCGTACTCTATCATTGGGACATAAAAAAAACTAAAAAAATTTGCCCCGAAAATGAAAAAGTTGACCATCCCGGGCATGGTCGTTTTTTTTATATTTTTGTCCAAATTTAAAACCCACAAAACTATCAAATTCTCAAACTAAGGCTAATTTGAGATTTTGCAATAAAATGTTCAATTTTTTTTTTTTTTTTTTTTTTTTTTTTTTTTTTTTTTTTTTAAAAAAAAAAAAAAAAAAAAAAAAAAAAAAAAAAAAAAAAACATAAAAAAAAAAAATCCCCGAAAATTGAAAAAGTTGACCATGCCGCATGGTCATTTTTTTATATTTTGACAAAATTTCAACCCAAAAACATAAAATTTCTCAAACAAGGTTTTCGATGGCAAAATGTCAAGTAGTCCGTCTTATCATTGGAACCATAAAAAAAAAATAAAAAATCGCCCGAAATTGAAAAAGTGACCATGCGCGGCGATTTTTTAATTTTTGACCAAAATTTTCAAACCCACAAAACATCAAATTCTCAAATAGGCTATTTCGAGTTTGCCATAAATGTCATCAGTAGTCGCTTATCAATGGACATAAAAAAAAAAAAAAAAATGCCCAAAATTGAAAAATTGACATGCCGGCTGGCCCTTTTTTATATTTTTGACCAAATTCAAACCCACAAACATAAATTTCCAAACTAGGCTAATTCGAGTTGCAATAAAATGTCATCGTAGTCCTTCTATCATTGACCATAAAAAAAAAAAAAAATACCCAAAATTGAAAAAGTTGACCAGCCGGCATGGCCGATTTTTTTATTTTTTGACCAAATTTCAACCACAAATATCAATTTCTCAAACTGGTAATTTCGGAACGGCATAAATTCTCGTTCGACTCTATCATTGGACTAAAAAAATTAAAATCGAACCCGAAATGAAAAATTACATGCCGCATGGCCATTTTTATATTTTGACAAATTCAAACCACAAACTACAAAATTTTCAAACAAGTTATTTCGGACTGTGCCAAAAAATGTATCTAGTCTTCTATCATTGGACCATAAAAAAAAATTAAAAATGCCCGAAAATGAAAAAGTGACCATGCCGGCATGGTCATTTTTTTTATTTTGACCAAATTCAAACCCACAAAATTTCAAAATTTCTCAAAAAAGGGCTATTTCGACTGGCCATAAATGTCATACAGTATCGTACTTATCAATTGGGACCATAAAAAAAAAAAATCGACCCGAAAATTAAAAGTGACCATGCCGCATGGCATTTTTTATATTTTGACCAAATTTAAACCCACAAAACTATCAAAATTCTCAACTAGGCAAATTCCGAGTGTGCCAATAAAATGTCTCATATCCGTTCTTCATGGACATAAAAAAAAATTAAAAATCCCGAAAATTGAAAAGTTGACCATGCGCATGCCATTTTTTAATTTTTGACAAAATTCAAACCCACAAAATATCAAAATTTCTCAACAAAGGGTAATTTCGAACGGCCAATAAAATTCATCATATCGTACTCTATCGGGGACCATAAAAAAAAAAAAAAAATGACCCAAAAATTTAAAAATTTGACCATGCCGGCATGGTCCATTTTTTTTATATTTTTGACCAAAATTAAAACCCAAACTATCAAAATTCTCAAACAAAGGTTTAAATTTCCGGAGACTTGCAAAAAAATTCATCAGTAGATCCTACTTATCAATTGGGAAACCATAAAAAAAATAAAAAAATTTCGCCGAAAATTGAAAAGTTGACATGGCGGCATGGTCCTTTTTTATTTTTTTTGACCAAAATTTCAAACCCACAAAAAATCAAAATTTCTCAAAAAGTGTAATTTAGAGGCCAATAAAATGTCATCATTAATTGGGTCTTTATAAATTGGACATAAAAAAAAAATAAAAAATGGCCCAATTGAAAAAGTTTGGACCATGCCGGAAATTGCGTTTTTTTTATTTTTGCAAAATTTCAACCCAAAAAACTATCAAAATTTCTCAAACTAAGGCTAATTTGAGTGGCCAAAAAATGTCTCAGTGTCCGGACTCTATCAATTGGACATATAAAAAATTAAAAAATCGACCCGAAAATTGAAAAAGTTGACCATGCCGGAAATGGCCATTTTTTTTTTATTTTTGTCCAAAATTTCAAACCCACAAAACATATCAAAATTTCTCAAACTAAGGTAATTTCAAACTGTTGCAATAAAATGTCATCATATTCCTTTTACTCTATCAATTGGGACCAATAAAAAACTTAAAAATCGACCGAAAAATTAAAAAGTTGACCATCCGGCAATGGTCGATTTTTTTATATTTTTACCAAAATTCAAACCACAAAACTATCAAATTTCTAAAATAAGGTTTTAAATTTTCCGGAGACTGTCCCAATAAAATGTCTCTAGCCCGTACTCTATAAATTTGGGGACCATAAAAAAAAATAAAAAAATCGCCCGAAAATGAAAAGTTGACCATGGGAATGGTCATTTTTTTATATTTTTTGACAAAATTCAAAACCCACAAACATCAAATTTCTCAACTTGCTTTTTCCCAGGAGATGTGCCAATAAAATGTCATCAGTAGATTGGGAAACCAAAAAAAAAATTTTAAAAAATCGCCCGAAAATTAAAAAATTTTGACCACCCGGCGGCCTTTTTTTATTTTTGCCCCCAAAATTTAAAACCCACAAAATATCAAATTTCTCAAACAAGCTAATTTCGGGGTGGCCAAAAAAAATTTCTCTAGTCCGTCTCTATCATTGGACCAAAAAAAAAAATTTCACCCGAAATTGAAAAATTTGACCATGCCGGCAGGTCATTTTTTTAATTTTTTGCCCAAAATTTTAAAAACCCACAAAACCATCAAATTTCTAAAAACTAAGGTTTTTTCCGGAAACTGTGCCAATAAAATGTCACGTATCCGACCTATCATTGGGACCAAAAAAAAAAACTAAAAAACGCCCCAAAATTGAAAAAGTTGACCTTCCGGCATGTTTTTTTTTTATATTTTTGACCAAAATTTAAAACCCCCCAAAACTATAAAAATTTCTAAAACTTAGGCTAATTTCGGGGCCCAAAATAAAATGTCATCAGAGTCCCGTCCTTTCAATTGGCCCATAAAAAAAAAATTTTAAAAAATGCCCAAAATTAAAAAAGTTGCCCATGCCGGCTGGCCTTTTTTTTATATTTTTGCCAAAATTTAAAACCCAAAAAACTATAAAAATTTTCCCCAAAAAAGGAAAATTTCAAAAGGGCCAATAAAATGTCTCAGACCCTACCTATAAATTGGCCCAAAAAAAAAAAAAAAAAAAGCCCGAAAATTAAAAAAAGTTGAACCATCCCGCATGGCCATTTTTTTATTTTTTTTACCCAAAATTTAAAACCCAAAAAAAACCCCTTAAAAATTTCTAAAATAAGGCAAATTTCCCGGGACTGTGCCAATAAAAGTCACATAGTCGCCCCTATCAATTGGGGCCCAAAAAAAAAAAAATAAAAAAATCGCCCAAATTGAAAAAGTTGACCATCCCGGCAGGGCCCATTTTTTTTTATTTTTGACCAAAATTTAAAACCAAAAACACAAAATTTCTCAAATAAGGCTAAATTTCCGGAGACGGCCAAAAAAATTCATCATAGTCCTCTCTTTAAAATTGGGACCAAAAAAAAAAATTTAAAAAATCCCCCAAAAATTGAAAAGTTGACCATCCGGCATGGCCCTTTTTTTTATTTTTGACCAAATTTAAAAACCCACAAAACAAAAAATTTTCTCAACAAAGGGTAATTTGGGGAGTGTGCCAATAAAATGTCTCAGTAGTCCGTTTATCAATTGGAACCATAAAAAAAAAAAAAAAAAATGCCCGAAAATTGAAAAATTTGACCATGCCGGCAGGTCATTTTTTTTTTTTTTAAACCAAAATTTAAAACCCACAAAACTTTTAAAATTTCTAAATAAGGCTAATTTTCCGGAGTGGCCAATAAAAGTCATCAGTACCCTATCTATCATTGGGGGAAATAAAAAAAAAAAAAAATAACCCGAAAATTTAAAAAGGGTGACCATGCCGGCATGGCCTTTTTTTTATATTTTTTGCCAAAATTTCAAACCCACAAAACTATCAAAATTTCTCAAACTAAGGTAATTTCCGGATCTGTGCCAATAAAATGTCATCAGTAGTCCGTACTCTATCAATTGGGACCATAAAAAAAAACTAAAAAAATCGACCCGAAAATTTGAAAAAGTTGACCATGCCGGCATGCCCTTTTTTTATATTTTTGCCCAAAATTTCAAACCCACAAAACTATCAAAATTTCTCAAACTAAGGCTAATTTCGGAGCTGTGCCAATAAAATGTCATCAGTATCCTTTCTCTATCATTGGGACCATAAAAAAAAATAAAAATCAAACCCAAAAATTAAAAAAGTTGACCATGCCGGCATGGTCCATTTTTTTATATTTTTGACCAAATTTAAAACCCACAAAACTTCAAAATTTCTCAAACTAAGGCTAATTTCCGAGTTGTGCCAATAAAATGTCATCAGTAGTCCGTACTTTATAAATTGGGACCATAAAAAAAAATAAAAACGACCCGAAAATTGAAAAAGTTGACCATGCCGGCATGGCCCAATTTTTTTATATTTTTGACCAAAATTTCAACCCAAAAAAACTATCAAAATTTCTCAAACTAGGCTAATTTCCGGAGACTGTGCCAATAAAATGTCATCAGTAGTCCGAAACTCTATCAATTGGGACCATAAAAAAAAATTAAAAAATCACCCGAAATTTGAAAAAGTTGACCATGCCGGCATGGTCGATTTTTTTTTATTTTGACCAAAATTTCAAACCCACAAAACTATCAAAATTTCTCAAATTTAAGGCTAATTTACGAGTTTGGCCAATAAAATGTCATCAGTAGTCCGTACTTTTATCAATTGGAACCATAAAAAAAAAAAAAAAATCGACCGAAAATTGAAAAAGTTGACCATGCCGGCATGGCCGATTTTTTTATATTTTTGACCAAAATTTCAAACCCAAAAAAAAACTATCAAAATTTCTCAAACTAAGGCTAATTTCCGAGATGTGCCAATAAAATGTCATCAGTAGTCCGTACTCTATAAATTTGGGGAAACCATAAAAAAAAATAAAAAAATCGACCCGAAAATTGAAAAAGTTGACCATGCCGCATGGCCATTTTTTTATATTTTTGACCAAAATTTCAAACCCACAAAACTATCAAAATTTCCAAACTAAGGCTTTTTTCCCGGAGACTGTGCCAATAAAATGTCATCAGAAAGTCCGTACTCTATCAATTGGGACCATAAAAAAAAACTTAAAAATCGCCCCAAAATTGAAAAAGTTGACCAACCCGCATGGCCCATTTTTTTATATTTTTGACCAAAATTTAAAATCCACAAAAACTATCAAAATTTCCAAACTAAGGCTAAATTCCGGAGACTGTGCCAATAAAATGTCATCAGTAGTCCGTACTCTATCAATTGGGACCATAAAAAAAAATTTTAAAAAAATCGACCCGAAAATTGAAAAAGTTGACCTGCCGGCATGGTCCATTTTTTTATATTTTTGCCAAAATTTCAAACCCACAAAACTATCAAAATTTCTCAAACTAAGGCTAATTTCCGGGGGCTGTGCCAATAAAATGTCATCAGTAGTCCGTACTCTATCAATTGGACCATAAAAAAAAAATAAAAAAATCAACCGAAAATTGAAAAGTTGACCATGCCGGCATGGTCCATTTTTTTATTTTTGACCAAAATTCAAACCCCAAACTATCAAAATTTCTCAAACTAAGGCTAATTTCCGGAGACTGTGCCAATAAAATTCATCAGTAGTCCGTACTCTATCAATTGGGACCATAAAAAAAAATAAAAAAATCGACCCGAAAATTGAAAAAGTTGACCATGCGGCATGGTCATTTTTTTATATTTTTGCCAAATTTCAAACCCACAAAACTATCAAAATTTCTCAAACTAAGGCTAATTTCCAGATTTTGTGCCAATAAAATGTCATCAGTAGTCCGTACTCTATCATTTGGGACCATAAAAAAAATAAAAAATCGACCCGAAAATTGAAAAAGTTGACCATCCCGGCATGGCCCATTTTTTTTATATTTTTGACCAAAATTTCAAACCACAAAACTATCAAAATTTCTCAAACTAAGGTTTAATTTCCGGAGACTGTGCCAATAAAATGTCATCAGTATTCCGTACTCTATCAATTGGGACCATAAAAAAAACTTAAAAAATCGACCCGAAAATTGAAAAGTTGACCATGCGGCATGGTCCATTTTTTTATATTTTTGACCAAAATTTCAAACCCACAAAACTATCAAATTTCCAAACTAAGGCTAATTTACCGAGACTGTGCCAATAAAATGTCTTCAGTAGTCCGTACTCTATCAATTGGACCAAAAAAAAAATTAAAAAATCGACCCCGAAAATTGAAAAAGTTGACCATGCCGGCATGGTCCTTTTTTTTTATTTTTTTGACCAAAATTTCAAACCCAAAAACTATAAAAATTTCCAAAACTAAGGCTAATTCCGGAGACGTGCCAATAAAATGTCATCAGTAGTCCGTACTCTATAAATTGGGACCATAAAAAAAAACTAAAAAATCGACCCGAAAATTAAAAAGTTGCCTCCGGCAGGTCCATTTTTTATATTTTTGACCAAAATTTCAAACCCACAAAAACTATCAAAATTTCCAAACAAAGGCTAATTTCCGGAGACTGTGCCAAATAAAATGTCATCAGTAGTCCGTACTCTATCAATTGGGACCATAAAAAAAAATTAAAAAATCGCCCCGAAAATTGAAAAAGTTGACCATCCCGGGCATGGTCCATTTTTTTATATTTTTGACCAAAATTTAAAACCCACAAAACTATCAAAATTTCCAAACTAAGGCTAATTTCCCGGGAGACGTCCCCAATAAAATGTCATCAGTAGTCCCGTACTCTATAAATTGGGACCATAAAAAAAAATAAAAAAAATCAACCCGAAAATTGAAAAAGTTGACCATGCCGGCATGGTCCATTTTTTTATATTTTTAAACCAAAATTTAAAAACCCACAAAAACTATAAAAATTTCTCAAACTAAGGCTAATTTCCGGAGACTGTGCCAATAAAATGTCATCAGTAGTCCGTACTCTATCAATTGGGACCATAAAAAAAAATAAAAAAATCGACCCAAAATTGAAAAAGTTGACCATGCCGGCATGGTCCTTTTTTTTATATTTTTGACCAAAATTTAAAACCCACAAAACTATCAAAATTTCTCAAACTAAGGCAAATTTTCCCGGGAGACTGTGCCAATAAAATGTCATCAGTAGTCCGTACCTATCACTTGGACCAAAAAAAAAAAACTAAAAAAATCGACCCGAAAATTGAAAAAGTTGACCATCCGGCCATGGTTTTTTTTATATTTTTGACCAAAATTTCAAAACCCACAAAACTATCAAAATTTTCAAAACTAAGGCTAAATTTCCGGAGACTGTGCCAAAAAATGTCATCAGTAGTCCGTACTCTATAAATTGGGACCAAAAACAAAATAAAAAAATCAACCCAAAAATTTGAAAAAGTTGACCATGCCGGCATGGGTCATTTTTTTATATTTTGACCAAAAATTTAAAACCCCACAAAACTATCAAAATTTCCTCAAACTAAGGCTAATTTCCGGAGACTGTGCCAATAAAATGTCATCAGTAGTCCGTACTCTATCATTGGCCATAAAAAAAAAATAAAAAAAAAAAAAAAAAAAAAAAAAAAAAAAAAAAAAAAAAAAAAAAAAAAAAAAAAAAAAAAAAAAAAAAAAAAAAAAAAAAAAAAAAAAAAAAAAAAAAAAAAAAAGTTGTTTTTTTTGGGTAAAAAAAAAAAAAAAAAAGGGCCCGAAAAAAAAAAAAAATTTTTCCTTTTGGGGGGGGCCCCTTTTTTAAAAATTTTTTTTTTAAATTTAAAAAAATAAAAAAATTTTTTAAAAATAGGCTTTTTTCCGGAATGGCCAAAAAATTATATTGTTTTTTTTGGGGACAAAAAAAAAATTTAAAAACCCCAAAAAAAATTTTAAGGGTTTTTTTTTTTTATTTTAAAATTTCCCCCCCCAAAAACTATAAAATTTTTAAAAAAAAATTTCCGGAAGGCCAATAAAATTTTTAATTTTTTTTGGGGGAAAAAAAAAAAAAAAAATCCCCCAAAAAAAAAAATTCCATCCCGGCCCTTTTTTTTTTTTTTTTGAAAAAAATTTAAACCCAAAAACTATAATTTTTCAAAAAAAGGCAAATTCCAGGGAAAAAATTTTTTTTGGGGGTTTTAAAATTTTTAAAATAAAAAAAAATTTAAAAATGGGCCCAAAATTAAAAATCCTCCGGCTTTTTTTTTTTTTTTTTTGCCAAAATTTAAAAAAAAATAAAATTTTTTCCCCAAAAATGGTTTTTAGCTGTAAAAAATTATAGTTGTTTTTAATTGGGCCAAAAAAAAACAAAAAAAACCCCGAAAAAAAAAATTGGGGCCCATTATTTTTTTTTTTTTAAAAATTTTAAAAACAAAACTATAAAATTTCCAAATAGGCTAATTTAAAAAGGGGTTAAAATTTAAAAAAAAATAAAAGGGCCCAAAAAAAAAAAAAAAATTTCCCCAAAATTAAAAATTTTTTCCAGGGCATGGTTTTTTTATATTTTTGCCCCAAATTCAAACCCCAAAAAAACTATAAAATTTTTAAAATGGAATTTAAATGTAAAAAAAAAAAAATCAAGGGGCCTTCAAATTTTTTTAAAAAAAAAAATTTTTTTAAAAAAGGGGGGGGGGGGGCTTTTGGGGCAGGCCCCTTTTTTAATTTTAAAATTTTAAAAAAAATTTTAAAATTTTAAAAAATAAAACCCCGGGCTGGAAAAATTTCAATTCCGTTTTTATATTAAATAAAAAAAATAAAAAATGGGCCCAAAAAATTTTGAAAATTAAAATTCCGTTTAAATTTTTTTTTTTTGAAAAATTCCCCAAAAATATAAAAAAACCAGGCTTTTTTACTTTCCCTTTGCTTTTTTTTATTATAAGGGGCCTTTAAAAAAATAAAAAAATCCCCCCAAAATTAAAAATTTAAATTGCCGGGGGTTTTTTTTATTTTTTTGAAATTTAAAACAAAAACATAAAAAATTTCAAAACGGAAATTTTGGGGTTTTTAAAAATTTTCATTGTTTTTTTTTTTTGGGCCTAAAAAAAAAAAAAAAACCCCTTGAAAAATTGCCATGGGCAAGGTATTTTTTTTTTGAAAATTTCAAACCCACAAAACTATAAAAATTTTCCAAACTAAGGCTAATTTCCGGAGACTGGCCAATAAAATGTCATCAGTACCCCGTACTCTTAAATTGGGGGACCAAAAAAAAAAATAAAAAAATCACCCAAAATTTTAAAAAGTTGACCATCCGGGATGGTCCATTTTTTTATTTTTGACCAAATTTCAAACCACAAAACTTCAAAATTTCCAAACAAGGCTAATTTCCGGAGACTGTCCAAAAAATGTCATATATCCGTACCTATCATTGGGGCCCAAAAAAAAAACAAAAAAATCGCCCAAAATTGAAAAAGTTGACCTCCGGCATGGCCTTTTTTTTATTTTTTTGAAAAAATTAAAAACCACAAAACTATCAAAATTCCAAAATAAGGCTAATTTCCCGGGAGCTGTCCCAATAAAATGTCCAGTAGTCCGTCTTATCTTTGGGGACCATAAAAAAAAAAAAAAAATCCCCAAAAAATTGAAAAATTACATCCCGGCATGCCATTTTTTTATATTTTTACCAAAATTTTCAAACCCACAAAAATATTTATATTTTTTGACCAAAATTTAAAACCCCAAAAAAACTATCAAAATTTCCAAATTAAGGCTTTTTTTGGAAAGACTGGCCAATAAAAGTCACCCAGTAGCCCCGTACTCATCAATTGGGACCAAAAAAAAAAAAAAAAAATAAAAAAAAAAATCGCCCCGGAAAATTGAAAAAGTTGACCAGGGGCAGGGTCCATTTTTTTTTTTTTGCCAAAATTTAAACCCCCAAACAAAACTTTTAAAATTTTCAAAAATTTTTAAGGCTTTTTTCCCGGAGCTGTGAATAAATGTCATCAGTAGCCCGTTCTTTACCCAATTGGGGAAATAAAAAAAAAAAAAAAAAAATCCCAAAAAAATTAAAAAAGTTGACCATGGGGCATGGCCATTTTTTTTTTAATTTTTGCCCCAAAATTTCAAACCCCCCAAAACTATCAAAATTTCTCAAACTGGGGCTAATTTTCCGGAGCTGTGCCATAAAATGTCATCAGTATCCTTACTTATCAATTTGGGGAAACCATAAAAAAATAAAAAAAATCACCCGAAAATTGAAAAAGTTGACCATGCCGGGCATGGTCCATTTTTTTATATTTTTGCCCAAAAATTTCAACCCACAAAACTATCAAATTCTCAAATAAGGCTAATTTCCGAGACGTGCCAATAAATGTCTTTCAGTAGTCCGTTCTCTATCAATTGGAACCATAAAAAAAAATAAAAATGGGCCCGAAAATTGAAAAGTTGCCCAGGGCCGGCATGGACGATTTTTTTATATTTTTGACCAAAATCTAAAACCCCACAAAACTATCAAAATTTCTCAAACTAAGGCTAATTCCGGAGACTGTGCAATAAAATGTCATCAGTAGTCCGTACTCTATCAATTGGGACCATAAAAAAAATATAAAAAAATCAACCGAAAATTGAAAAAGTTGACCATGCCGGCATGGTCCTTTTTTTTTATATTTTTGACCCAAAATTTCAAACCCACAAAACTATCAAAATTTCTCAAACAAAGGCAATTTCCCCCGGAGACGTCCCAAATAAAATGTCATATAGTCCTTATTTC
>JASTWB010000506.1:0-15585 GCA_032158295.1 Pycnopodia helianthoides | reverse complement strand
GTTTGCCAAAACGATAGATTAATATCCCCAAAATTTTTCGTGTGGGAAAAAGGCCAATTCCAAAACCTGGCAATTAGGAGCTTTTTGCGAGAGGTGACGTCAGATTTTTGTCCCGAAAAAGCTCAATATATCCTGGGATAAAAGAGTTGCGGACTTAAAATTATAGGGGCAGCATCGGGGAGGTGCCCGCAAAAAGTGATCGCAGAAATGGGCATTTTGGCATGGTTCGATTTTTGTGAATATTAAAAAGGGGACTCCCTTTATAACTTTTTTAATGGCGGGTCAAAAAAAAAAAGTTGAATTGACGGTGCAAAACGATAGATTAGATACCCCCCGAAGACACTTTTCGTGTGGGAAAAAGGCCAATTCCAAAACCCTGGCAATTAGGAGCTTTTTGCGAATGGTGACGTCATGATTTTGTCCCGAAAAAGCTCAATATATCCTGGGATAAAAAAAGTTGCGGACTTGAAAATTATATGGGCACTCGGGGGGGTGCCCGCAAAAAGTGATCGCAGAAATGGGGCATTTTGGCATGTTCGATTTTTGTGAATATTAATAAGGGACTACCTTATAACTTTTTTAATGGCGGGTCAAAAAAAAAAAGTTGAATTGACGGTGCAAAACGATAGATTAGATATCCCCGAAGACACTTTTCGTGTGGGAAATAGGCCAATTCCAAAAACCCTGGCAATTAAGAGCTTTTTGCGAGATGGTGACGTCATGATTTTGTCCCGAAAAAGCTCAATATATCCTAGGATAAAAGAGTTGCGGACTTGAAAATTATCTGGGCAGCATCGGGGGAGGTGCCCGCAAAAAGTGATCGCAGAAATGGGGCATTTTGGCATGGTTCGATTTTTGTGAATATTAATAAACTTTTTTAATGGCGGGTCAAAAAAAAAAAGTTGAATTGACGGTGCAAAACGATAGATTAGATATCCCCGAAGACACTTTTCGTGTGGGAAAAAGGCCAATTCCAAAAACCCTGGCAATTAAGAGCTTTTTGCGAGATGGTGACGTCATGATTTTGTTCCAAAAAAGCTCAATATATCCTAGGATAAAAGAGTTGCGGACTTGAAAATTATATGGGCAGCATCGGGGGAGGTGCCCGCAAAAAGTGATCGCAGAAATGGGGCATTTTGGCATGGTTCGATTTTTGTGAATATTATAAGGGGGAGGTTCGATTATATGGGCAGCATCGGGGGAGGTGCCGCAAAAAGTGATCTCAGAAATGGGGCATTTTGGCATGGTTCGATTTTTGTGAATATTAATAAGGGTACTTACCTTATAACTTTTTAATGGCGGGTCAAAAAAAAAAAGTTGAATTGACGGTGCAAAACGATAGATTAGATATTCCCGAAGACACTTTTCGTGTGGGAAATAGGCCAATTCTAAAAACCCTGGCAATTAAGAGCTTTTTGCGAGATGGTGACGTCATGATTTTGTCCCGAAAAAGCTCAATATATCCTAGGATAAAAGAGTTGCGGACTTGAAAATTATATGGGCAGCATCGGGGGAGGTGCCCGCAAAAAGTGATCGCAGAAATGGGGCATTTTGGCATGGTTCGATTTTTGTGAATATTAATAATTTATAACTTTTTTAATGGCGGGTCAAAAAAAAAAGAGTTGAATTGACGGTGCAAAACGATAGATTAGATATCCCCGAAGACACTTTTCGTGTGGGAAAAAGGCCAATTCCAAAAACCCTGGCAATTAGGAGCTTTTTGCGAGATGGTGACGTCATGATTTTGTCCCGAAAAAGCTCAATATATCCTAGGATAAAAGAGTTGCGGACTTGAAAATTATATGGGCAGCATCGGGGGAGGTGCCCGCAAAAAGTGATCGCAGAAATGGGGCATTTTGGCATGGTTCGATTTTTGTGAATATTAATAAGGGTACTACCTTATAACTTTTTTAATGGCGGGTCAAAAAAAAAAAGTTGAATTGACGGTGCAAAACGATAGATTAGATATCCCCGAAGACACTTTCGTGTGGGAAAAAGGCCAATTCCAAAAACCCTGGCAATTAGGAGCTTTTTGCGAGATGGTGACGTCATGATTTTGTCCCGAAAAAGCTCAATATATCCTAGGATAAAAGAGTTGCGGACTTGAAAATTATATGGGCAGCATCGGGGGAGGTGCCCGCAAAAAGTGATCGCAGAAATGGGGCATTTTGGCATGGTTCGATTTTTGTGAATATTAATAAGGGTACTACCTTATAACTCTTTTAATGGCGGGTCAAAAAAAAAGAGTTGAATTGACGGTGCAAAACGATAGATTAGATATCCCCGAAGACACTTTTCGTGTGGGAAAAAGGCCAATTCAAAAACCCTGGCAATTAGGAGCTTTTTGCGAGATGGTGACGTCTTGATTTTGTCCCGAAAAAGCTCAATATATCCTAAGATAAAAGAGTTGCGGACTTGAAAATTATTTGGGCAGCATCGGGGAGGTGCCCGCAAAAAGTGATCGCAGAAATGGGGCATTTTGGCATGGTTCGATTTTTGTGAATATTAATAAGGGTACTACCTTATAACTTTTTTAATGGCGGGTCAAAAAAAAAAAAGTTGAATTGACGGTGCAAAACGATAGATTAGATATCCCCGAAGACACTTTTCGTGTGGAAAAAAGGCCAATTCCAAAAACCCTGGCAATTAGGAGCTTTTTGCGAGATGGTGACGTCACGATTTTGTCCCGAAAAAGCTCAATATATCCTAGGTATGGTAGGCTTACCGCATGGGCAAAAGCAAAAAAAAGGCGGAAATCTCAAGACGACGCGACATGTCAAGCCGAATATTGGAAAGAATTAAATTTTAGTTAAGTTTGACCATAACTCATGAACTAAGCATGCTAAAGAGACAACAATTTTACCTGACTCTGCCTTTGTTAGTCATTCGTCCGAACATCAAACGTTTATGGTCCTTGTCTGGCATCTTCAGTCCGGAAATTACAGGCAAGCGAAGGTAGTCCGAAGGTCTCGCAAAAGCCTGTTCAACTGGATTGGTGTACTCTCAGCTGAAACACAAGGTATACAAGTTCGATTCACCCTCACATCATTGCTGGATTTGTTCAAGCTTTACACCATTGGAAAGCCCTTTTCAAGGGCTCGCTTCAAGTTGAAACGCCGTGGCTGTGATGTTTGTTAAGCGACGCGAGTGGCTGAGAGAGTTAGGCCTACCCCCAGGGTACAAGCAAAAAACGGGGACACGACTAGTCATGCCGAATACTGGCAAGAAATAAATTTAGTTAAGTTTGACCATAACTCTTAAACAAAGCATGTTAGGAAGACGAAAAATCAGACTGGAAATCACAGGCGAGCGGGGTTACCTCGAAGGCCTCGCAAATGCATGTTCAACTGGGTTTCTGTACTCTCAGAAGAATCTTAGAAATACACTAAACAGTCTGCAGAAACGCTTCCCAGATTTCAATTTTGGGAAATACAAAGTGAGATATTTTCCATAACCGTAGTATTCGAAGTTAAAAGTTTCTCAAAATGCATTATACTACCCAAAGCTGCTGTACTTCTTACCAAGTAAGTTTTTATTGCCATTAATTTTCAGAGCCAATCCCAAACGTGTACTGTGCCTTTAAATGGCTTTATCTTGAATTCATTTGTTAGTTTTGTTAAACGTATGCAGTTATTTCAACAGGTGGAGTCGGCTCCGTTTCACGGTGACCGGAATGCCACATTCCACACTGTTTTGGTACTGGGGTGTCAACCGATAATTCAGAATACGAACAATACCGTAATATGCATTGGAATTACCAAGTGTAGGTCACAACACCTACTCAATGGTAACGGCAAAACAGCCCAACTCGACCGACAATTTGGGTTGTCAATGTAAGATCATTTCTGGGTAAATTAAGGGTGTTATTTATGGAAGTTTCAAACTACAATGTATGGTTTTGTATATGGCATGTGCCATCTTGGCATTTTTTTTTACACTTTCGTCCCGGCCGTTTTGATGGCAAAACAGCTCATCTCTGTCATGAGTCATGTACATTTGATTTTTTCGAGCTAGGCTAATTTGCCATGGAAGTGGGCAAAACAAAATTCATGCCCAAGTAGCGTACACTCAAAAAAGTGTGTCCGATTCCTTCCTCCATGGTATATTCCCAACATACATGTATCTTTACAACTCAAAATAATTGTGTTTTTTATAAATCGAGCACATCAGTAACCTTCGCCACTCTTTTTAATCAACGAGAAAAGCAATAAGGGCTCAGAACGGGAGTTTTTCGTACATTTGTAAAGAAGAAAAAAGATCCAGGACACCTTGTGAGGTTTCCAGACAAAACTGTGCACTTTAGTCCCAAAAGTGTTGCTAATCACTACGTTTTTCGATGTCATTTCTGAGATCGGCTGTGTCAGCCATGCTCATCCACACCATCAGACTGGTTGAATGAATGTAGTAGGATCGCTGGTCATAAAGCCACTCCTCGTAGCGTATACCCGATGGAACATATGGGTTTCCCAGACAAAACTGTGCACTTTAGTCCCAAAAGTGTTGTTAAACACTCACGTTTTCGATGCCATTTCTGAGAACGGTTGTATCATCCATGCTCCTCCACACCGTCAGACTGATTGAATGAATGTAGTAGGATCGCTGGTCATAAAGCCAGTCCTCGTAGCGTATAGTACCCGTTGGAACGTTTTGAAGTATGAGACCCTTTTTCCTTTACATAGCACCATGTAATGGTTTACACGGTGCTGTAGCGCAATACGCTGCCAATCAAACCAGGAACACAGGGGCGAACCCTATCTCTTTACAACAGGTGCACTGGGTTCTTATACGTGTATTACACAATGCTACATACCAAGTGTACATGCAATTCCATTGGCATTGGGTCATGTCGTCTTCATCTTTTTTTTTTCACGTGCAATAACAATACTGAATACTGGTCTGCCACCTTGATCACTGTCTCATTTTTGCTATAGCATTAAGCCCCGTCGGAGGAGCTTTATAGACCTTTCTATCGTTGATAATTTTAATAATAAAAACAAACTTATCTAGCACAGTATTGCCGCAAAACGGCCTCAAAGCGCAATGTTCAAAAACAAAGCCAAACAAAAGACAGAAGTGATTAGCAGAAGTTTTTAATTACAAAATTAAATACTTATGGTGGCCCTGAAGGGACATCAAACAAATATATTTACGTGAATAGTTACGTAAATATTCACGATGTTTGCCCCCAATTCGCAAATATTCACGTACATATTTGCACTTGAGGCACAAGTCGTAAATTTTCACGTAACTAGTTACGTAAATAGTCACAAATATTTACGTTAATATTGACGTGAACATTCACAACTTGTGTTCCAATAGCAAATATTTACGTAATTATTTGCAACTTTGGGCACAACTCGCAAATATTTACGAATTGTGAATGCAACAGTTTGAGAAATTTGTGCTTATTGATGAAATTGAGTGGTTGACCAGCCTCTTACTGTTGGCTTCTGCGATATTGAATGATCGTTGCGACCTAATAAATTTGAATTATCTTTATTTGACCACTGAAAGCTAAGGTTAACTGTTGAAACTGAAATAGTTTTTTCTTTACTGCTGAATGCTGACGCGATGGAACATTTATTTTAAATGAGTCAGACGTTAAATTGAAGAATGTTTTTATTGAAATTGGCAGGAGGGGCATCTATTGGGGTCAAAACTTATTGTGCGATTCTATGCTAACACTGCAATATATGTCCATTGTCTTAACCATGCCGTACACACTAGTCAGCTCATATGCCATGCTATCCTAAGCTGGACCATGCCTTACTTCCTAGAGGGGGTTGTCAATCAACAGAGGCCATTGATTTTACAGCCAATCCAAACGGGTGCCGGACCGGTTATAGCCACTGCCGAAACCGACAATGAACCTTTCCCATAAAATATGCTAATTATACATTCACGCGTGCGTTCATGGTTCGCAAACGCTGTAGAGTTGTGCACTAGGCAGACGCGCAAACGCGTTTGCGTCACGCCACCATCAGTCCCATACAGAAAGGCGCATAATTCACTCATTTTACTCAGTCAAGCATTTCACTCTGTAAAGATTTGGGTGGATTTAGCATGTCCAAACGGTACATTCTAAACCAAACCGTCTTCTTTTTTTTCTTCAAAAAACTATCTTGTTGTACTTGTAAAACTATCCTGTTGTACTTGTAAAACTATCCTGTTGTACTTGCATATCACTTCTTATGTGTCTCCAAACTACAAGACGATCATCATTAAACTCAACAATAATTTGATAAGTATTTAATGAGTACTTATTTTCATACTCACTTCCTTCACCATGTCAATACTAAAAGCAGATTTTCTCAGAAGACGACTATGAGTTTCACAGATATTTAAAAAATTGAATAATTTCACATCAGTGACTCGTAATATTCGTAAATATGATTCAATCATTCGCTGTAAAGGATTTATTTCCGTGGCACAAAGGGTAAACCTATGATCAACAGAAGTAAAATGTTAACATTGCATTTATCATTTATCACATCAGTGACTCGTAATATTCGTAAATATGAATCAATCATTCGCTGTAAAGGATTTATTTCCGTGGCACAAAGGGTAAATCTATGATCAACAGAAGTAAAATGTTAACATTGCATTTATTAATGTTCTTACACTTTTGACTAGACTACGTTCGGGTTAAATTTCAAATTTAATTTTATTTATTTTCAATTTCCAAAATAAGAAACCCACAGGGTTTCGAACCCTGAATAGAAACAGGAGTCATGCCAGTGGACCACTGCTGCTCTTACACTTTTGACTAGACTACGTTTGGGTTAAATTTCAATCTTAATTTTATTTATTTTCAAAATCCAAAAAAAGAAACTGTCTCGAACCCTGAACCTTTTCCTTCAGAGTCAGGAGTCCTGCCACTGGACCACTGATGCTCTTACACTTTTGACTAGACTACGTTCGGGTTGAATTTATAATTTAAATTTATTTATTTTCAATTTCCAAAATAAGAAACCCTACAGGGTCTCGAACCCTGAACCCTTTTCTTAAGAGTCAGGAGTCCTGCCACTGGACCACTGCTGCTCTAACACTTTCGACTAGACTACGTTCGGGTTAAATTTCAAATTTAATTTAATTTGATTTATTTTCAATTTCCAAAATAAAAGAAAACCCTCCAGGGTCTCAAACCCTGAACCTTTTCCCTCGTAGTCAGGAGTCCTGCCACTGGACCACTGCTGCTCTTACACTTTTGACTAGACTACGTTCGGATTAAATTCCAAATTTAATTTAATTTAATTTATTTTCAATTTCCAAAATTAAAAAAACCCTTTAGGGTCTCGAACCCTGAGCGTTTTTCTTCAGAGTCAGGAGTCCTGCCACTGGACCACTGCTGCTCTTACACTTTTGACTAGACTACGTTCGAATTAAATTTCAAATTTAATTTAATTTTATTTATTTTCAATTTCCAAATAAAAAAAAAACCTCGAGGGTCTCGAACCTGAACCTTTTTCTTCAGAGTCAGGAGTCCTGCCACTCGACCACTGCTGCTCTTACACTTTTGACTAGACTACGTTCGGATTAAATTTCAAATTTAATTTTATTTTATTTATTTTCAATTTCCAAAATAAAAAAAACCCTTTAGGGTCTCGAACCTGAGCCTTTTTCTTCAGAATCAGGAGTCCTGCCACTGGACCACTGCTGCTCTTACACTTTTGACTAGACTACGTTCGAATTAAATTTCAAATTTAATTTAATTTTATTTATTTTCAATTTCCAAAAAAAAAAAAAAAACCTCCAGGGTCTCGAACCCTGAACCTTTTTCTTCAGAGTCAGGAGTCCTGCCACTGGACCACTGCTGCTCTTACACTTTTGACTAGACTACGTTCGAATTAAATTTCAAATTTAATTTAATTTTATTTATTTTCAATTTCCAAAATAAAAAAAAAACCTCGAGGGTCTCGAACCCTGAACCTTTTTCTTCAGAGTCAGGAGTCCTGCCACTCGACCACTGCTGCTCTTACACTTTTGACTAGACTACGTTCGGATTAAATTTCAAATTTAATTTAATTTTATTTATTTTCATTTCAAAATAAAAAAAACCCTTTAAGGTCTCGAACCCTGAGCCTTTTTCTTCAGAATCAGGAGTCCTGCCACTGGACCACTGCTGCTCTTACACTTTTGACTAGACTACGTTCGAATTAAATTTCAAATTTAATTTAATTTATTTATTTTCAATTTCCAAAAAAAAAAAAAAAAAACCTCCAGGGTCTCGAACCCTGAACCTTTTTCTTCAGAGTCAGGAGTCCTGCCACTGGACCACTGCTGCCTTACACTTTTGACTAGACTACGTTCGGATTAAATTTCAAATTTAATTTAATTTTATTTATTTTCAATTTCCAAAATAAAAAAAACCCTTAGGGTCTCGAACCCTGACCTTTTTCTCAGAGTCAGGAGTCCTGCCACTGGACCACTGCTGCTCTTACACTTTTGACTAGACTACGTTCGAATTAAATTTCAAATTTAATTTAATTTTATTTATTTTCAATTTCCAAAAAAAAAAAACCTCCAGGGTCTCGAACCCTGAACCTTTTTCTTCAGAGTCAGGAGTCCTGCCACTGGACCACTGCTGCTCTTACATTTTTGACTAGACTACGTTCGGATTAAATTTCAAATTTAATTTAATTTTATTTATTTTCAATTTCCAAAATAAAAAAAACCCTCCAGGGTCTCGAACCCTGAACCTTTTTCTTCAGAGTCAGAGTCCTGCTACTCGACCACTGCTGCTCTTACACTGTTGACTTGACTACGTTCGGATTAAATTTGAAATTTAATTTTATTTTATTTATTTTCAATTTCCAAAATAAAAAAAAACCCTCATAGGTCTCGAACCCTGAACCTTTTTCTTCAGAGTCAGGAGTCCTGCCACTGGACCACTGCTGCTCTTACACTTTTGACTAGACTACGTTCGGATTAAATTTCCAAATTAATTTAATTTTATTTATTTTCAATTTCCAAAATAAAAAAAAACCCTCCAGGGTCTCGAACCCTGAACCTTTTTCTTCAGAGTCAGGAGTCCTGCCACTGGACCACTGCTGCTCTTACACTTTTGACTAGACTACGTTCGATTAAATTTCAAATTTAATTTAATTTTATTTATTTTCAATTTCCAAAAAAAAAAAAACCTCAGGTCTCGAACCCTGAACCTTTTTCTCAGAGTCAGGAGTCCTGCCACTGGACCACTGCTGCTCTTACACTTTTGACTAGACTACGTTCGGATTAAATTTCAAATTTAATTTAATTTTATTTATTTTCAATTTCCAAAATAAAAAAAACCCTCCAGGGTCTCGAACCCTGAACCTTTTTCTTCAGAGTCAGGAGTCCTGCCACTGGACCACTGCTGCTCTTACACTTTTGACTAGACTACGTTCGGATTAAATTTCAAATTTAATTTAATTTATTTATTTTCAATTTCCAAAATAAAAAAAACCCTCCAGGGTCTCGAACCCTGAACCTTTTTCTTCAGAGTCAGGAGTCCTGCCACTGGACCACTGCTGCTCTTACACTTTTGACTAGACTACGTTCGATTAAATTTCAAATTTAATTTAATTTTATTTATTTTCAATTTCCAAAATAAAAAAAACCCTCCAGGGTCTCGAACCCTGAACCTTTTTCTTCAGAGTCAGAGTCCTGCCACTGGACCACTGCTGCTCTTACACTTTTGACTAGACTACGTTCGGATTAAATTTCAAATTTAATTTAATTTTATTTATTTTCAATTTCCAAAATATAAAAAAACCCTCCAGGGTCTCGAACCCTGAACCTTTTTCTTCAGAGTCAGGAGTCCTGCCACTGACCACTGCTGCTCTTACACTTTTGACTAGACTACGTTCGAATTAAATTTGAAATTTAATTTAATTTTATTTATTTTCAATTTCCAAAATAAAAAAAAACCCTCCAGGGTCTCGAACCCTGAACCTTTTTCTTCAGAGTCAGGAGTCCTGCCACTGGACCACTGCTGCTCTTACACTTTTGACTAGACTACGTTCGAATTAAATTTCAAATTTAATTTAATTTATTTATTTTCAATTTCCAAAATAAAAAAAAACCTCCAGGGTCTCGAACCCTGAACCTTTTTCTTCAGAGTCAGGAGTCTGCCACTGGACCACTGCTGCTCTTACACTTTTGACTAGACTACGTTCGGATTAAATTTAAATTTAATTTAATTTTATTTATTTTCAATTTCCAAAATAAAAAAAACCTCCAGGGTCTCGAACCCTGAACCTTTTTCTTCAGAGTCAGGAGTCCTGCCACTGGACCACTGCTGCTCTTACACTTTTGACTAGACTACGTTCGGAATTAAATTTCAAATTTAATTTAATTTTATTTTATTTTCAATTTCCAAATAAAAAAAAACCTCAGGTCTCGAACCCTGAACCTTTTTCTTCAGAGTCAGGAGTCCTGCCACTGGACCACTGCTGCTCTTACACTTTTGACTAGACTACGTTCGGATTAAATTTAAATTTAATTTAATTTTATTTATTTTCAATTTCCAAAATAAAAAAAAACCTCCAGGGTCTCGAACCCTGAACCTTTTTCTTCAGAGTCAGGAGTCCTGCCACTGGACCACTGCTGCTCTTACACTTTTGACTAGACTACGTTCGGATTAAATTTCAAATTTAATTTAATTTATTTATTTTTCAATTTCCAAAATAAAAAAAACCCTCCAGGGTCTCGAACCCTGAACCTTTTTCTTCAGAGTCAGGAGTCCTGCCACTGGACCACTGCTGCTCTTACACTTTTGACTAGACTACGTTCGGATTAAATTTCAAATTTAATTTTAATTTATTTATTTTCAATTTCCAAAATAAAAAAAACCCTCCAGGTCTCGAACCCTGAACCTTTTTCTTCAGAGTCAGGAGTCCTGCCACTGGACCACTGCTGCTCTTACACTTTTGACTAGACTACGTTCGGATTAAATTTCAAATTTAATTTAATTTATTTATTTTCAATTTCCAAAAAAAAAAAACCCTCAGGGTCTCGAACCCTGAACCTTTTTCTTCAGAGTCAGGAGTCTGCCACTGGACCACTGTGCTCTTACACTTTTGACTAGACTACGTTCGATTAAATTTCAAATTTAATTTAATTTATTTATTTTCAATTTCCAAATAATAAAAAAAACCTCAGGGTCTCGAACCCTGAACCTTTTTCTTCAGAGTCAGGAGTCCTGCACTGGACCACTGCTGCTCTTACACTTTTGACTAGACTACGTTCGGATTAAATTTCAAATTTAATTTAATTTTATTTATTTTCAATTTCCAAAATAAAAAAAAACCTCCAGGGTCTCGAACCCTGAACCTTTTTCTTCAGAGTCAGGAGTCCTGCCACTGGACCACTGCTGCTCTTACACTTTTGACTAGACTACGTTCGATTAAATTTGAAATTTAATTTAATTTTATTTATTTTCAATTTCCAAAATAAAAAAAACCCTCTAGGGTCTCGAACCCTGAACCTTTTTCTTCAGAGTCAGGAGTCCTGCACTGGACCACTGCTGCTCTTACACTTTTGACTAGACTACGTTCGGATTAAATTTCAAATTTAATTTAATTTTATTTATTTTCAATTTCCAAAATAAAAAAAAACCCTCAGGGTCTCGAACCCTGAACCTTTTTCTTCAGAGTCAGGAGTCTGCCACTGGACCACTGCTGCTCTTACACTTTTGACTAGACTACGTTCGATTAAATTTAAATTTAATTTAATTTTATTTATTTTCAATTTCCAAAATAAAAAAAAACCCTCAGGTCTCGAACCCTGAACCTTTTTCTTCAGAGTCAGGAGTCCTGCCACTGGACCACTGCTGCTCTTACACTTTTGACTAGACTACGTTCGAATTAAATTTCAAATTTAATTTAATTTTATTTATTTTCAATTTCCAAAAATAAAAAAAACCCTCCAGGGTCTCGAACCCTGAACCTTTTTCTTCAGAGTCAGGATTTGCCATGGACCACTGCTGCTCTTACACTTTTGACTAGACTACGTTCGAATTAAATTTCAAATTTAATTTAATTTTATTTATTTTCAATTTCCAAAATAAAAAAAACCCTCAGGGTCTCGAACCCTGAACCTTTTTCTTCAGAGTCAGGAGTCCTGCCACTGGACCACTGCTGCTCTTACACTTTTGACTAGACTACGTTCGAATTAAATTTCAAATTTAATTTAATTTTATTTATTTTCAATTTCCAAAATAAAAAAAACCCTCCAGGGTCTCGAACCCTGACCTTTTTCTTCAGAGTCAGGACTTGCCACTGGACCACTGCTGCTCTTACACTTTTGACTAGACTACGTTCGGATTAAATTTCAAATTTAATTTAATTTTATTTATTTTCAATTTCCAAAATAAAAAAAAACCCTTTAGGGTCTCGAACCCTGAGCCTTTTTCTTCAGAGTCAGGAGTCCTGCACTGGACCACTGCTGCTCTTACACTTTTGACTAGACTACGTTCGAATTAAATTTCAAATTTAATTTAATTTTATTTATTTTCAATTTCCAAAATAAAAAAAACCTCTAGGGTCTCGAACCCTGAACCTTTTTCTTCAGAGTCAGGAGTCCTGCCACTGGACCACTGCTGCTCTTACACTTTTGACTAGACTACGTTCGATTAAATTTCAAATTTAATTTAATTTTATTTATTTTCAATTTCCAAAATAAAAAAAAACCTCCAGGGTCTCGAACCCTGAACCTTTTTTTCAGAGTCAGGAGTCCTGCCACTGACCACTGCTGCTCTTACACTTTTGACTAGACTACGTTCGATTAAATTTCAAATTTAATTTAATTTTATTTATTTTCAATTTCCAAAATAAAAAAAACCTCAGGTCTCGAACCCTGAACCTTTTTCTTCAGAGTCAGGAGTCCTGCCACTGGACCACTGCTGCTCTTACACTTTTGACTAGACTACGTTCGATTAAATTTCAAATTTAATTTAATTTTATTTATTTTCAATTTCCAAAAAAAAAAAAAACCTTTAGGGTCTCGAACCCTGAGCCTTTTTCTTCAGAGTCAGGATTTTTGCCACTGGACCACTGCTGCTCTTACACTTTTGACTAGACTACGTTCGAATTAAATTTTAAATTTAATTTAATTTATTTATTTTCAATTTCCAAAAATAAAAAAAACCTCCAGGGTCTCGAACCCTGAAACTTTTTCTTCAGAGTCAGGAGTCCTGCCACTGGACCACTGCTGCTCTTACACTTTTGACTAGACTACGTTCGGATTAAATTTCAAATTTAATTTAATTTTATTTATTTTAAATTTCCAAAATAAAAAAAACCTCCAGGGTCTCGAACCCTGAACCTTTTTTTCAGAGTCAGGAGTCCTGCCACTGGACCACTGCTGCTCTTACACTTTTGACTAGACTACGTTCGGATTAAATTTCAAATTTAATTTAATTTATTTATTTTCAATTTCCAAAATAAAAAAAAACCCTTAGGGTCTCGAACCCTGACCTTTTTCTTCAGAGTCAGGAGTCCTGCCACTGGACCACTGCTGCTCTTACACTTTTGACTAGACTACGTTCGATTAAATTTCAAATTTAATTTAATTTTATTTATTTTCAATTTCCAAAGTAAATAAAAAAAACCTCAAGGGTCTCGAACCCTGAACCTTTTTCTTCAGAGTCAGGAGTCCTGCCACTGGACACTGCTGCTCTTACACTTTTGACTAGACTACGTTCGGATTAAATTTCAAATTTAATTTAATTTATTTATTTTCAATTTCCAAAATAAAAAAAACCCTCAGGGTCTCGAACCCTGAACTTTTTTTTCAGAGTCAGGAGTCCTGCCACTCGACCACTGCTGCTCTTACACTTTTGACTTGACTACGTTCGATTAAATTTGAAATTTAATTTTATTTTATTTATTTTCAATTTCCAAAATAAAAAAAAACCTCATAGGTCTCGAACCCTGAACCTTTTTCTTCAGAGTCAGGAGTCCTGCACTGGACCACTGCTGCTCTTACACTTTTGACTAGACTACGTTCGGATTAAATTTCAAATTTAATTTAATTTTATTTATTTCAATTTCCAAAATAAAAAAAAAAACCTCAGGGTCTCGAACCCTGAACCTTTTTCTTCAGAGTCAGGATTTTGCCACTGGACCACTGCTGCTCTTACACTTTTGACTAGACTACGTTCGGATTAAATTTCAAATTTAATTTATTTTATTTATTTTCAATTTCCAAAATAAAAAAAAACCTAGGGTCTCGAACCTGAACCTTTTTCTTCAGAGTCAGGAGTCCTGCCACTGGACCACTGCTGCTCTTACACTTTTGACTAGACTACGTTCGGATTAAATTTCAAATTTAATTTAATTTTATTTATTTTCAATTTCCAAAATAAAAAAAAACCCTTTAGGGTCTCGAACCCTGAACCTTTTTCTTCAGAGTCAGGAGTCCTGCCACTGGACCACTGCTGCTCTTACACTTTTGACTAGACTACGTTCGAATTAAATTTAAATTTAATTTAATTTTATTTATTTTCAATTTCCAAAATAAAAAAAAACCTCCAGGGTCTCGAACCCTGAACTTTTTCTTCAGAGTCAGGAGTCCTGCCACTGGACCACTGCTGCTCTTACACTTTTGACTAGACTACGTTCGGATTAAATTTCAAATTTAATTTAATTTTATTTATTTTCAATTTCCAAAATAAAAAAAACCTCAGGGTCTCGAACCTGAACCTTTTTCTTCAGAGTCAGGAGTCCTGCCACTGGACCACTGCTGCTCTTACACTTTTGACTAGACTACGTTCGAATTAAATTTCAAATTTAATTTAATTTTATTTATTTTCAATTTCCAAAATAAAAAAAAACCTCAGGGTCTCGAACCCTGAACCTTTTTCTTCAGAGTCAGGAGTCCTGCCACTGGACCACTGCTGCTCTTACACTTTTGACTAGACTACGTTCGATTAAATTTCAAATTTAATTTAATTTTATTTATTTTCAATTTCCAAAATAAAAAAAACCCTCAGGTCTCGAACCCTGAACCTTTTTCTTCAGAGTCAGGAGTCCTGCCACTGGACCACTGCTGCTCTTACACTTTTGACTAGACTACGTTCGGATTAAATTTCAAATTTAATTTAATTTTATTTATTTTCAATTTCCAAAATAAAAAAAAACCCTCAGGGTCTCGAACCCGAACCTTTTTCTTCAGAGTCAGGAGTCCTGCCACTGGACCACTGCTGCTCTTACACTTTTGACTAGACTACGTTCGATTAAATTTCAAATTTAATTTAATTTTATTTATTTTCAATTTCCAAAAAAAAAAAAACCTCAGGGTCTCGAACCCTGAACCTTTTTCTTCAGAGTCAGGAGTCCTGCCACTGGACCACTGCTGCTCTTACACTTTTGACTAGACTACGTTCGAATTAATTTCAAATTTAATTTAATTTTATTTATTTTCAATTTCCAAAAAAAAAAAACCTCAGGGTCTCGAACCCTGAACCTTTTTCTTCAGAGTCAGGAGTCCTGCCACTGACCACTGCTGCTCTTACACTTTTGACTAGACTACGTTCGATTAAATTTAAATTTAATTTAATTTTATTTATTTTCAATTTCCAAAATAAAAAAAAAACCTATGGTC
>JASTWB010000505.1:0-15667 GCA_032158295.1 Pycnopodia helianthoides | reverse complement strand
GATTGAAGTCAGATTACGGGTCAGGCTCAATCCAGATTGGATTTCGGCAGCAGAGGCCCAAACTTATAATTTAAAAAATCTGTTGGAGTTAAGAAACCAAGTGGTAGAAAAAACTTGAATTGGTCAGTAGTGGTCACTGATCTCTGGTCAGTCCCTCCTGCTACCAATTACCCACTTGTCACTTGTGTGCACAAACCATTTACCTTGACTTGCCACAGTCCTAAAAAAAAAATACACTTACAAAATCTGTGTCTGCAGTTTCTTCCCAGAACATAATTATTTGCAAACTTTTTATATGTGTTCTTCTGAATTGTCTTTGTCCAGTAGGCACAGCTTTTTCTTCAAATGGTTTGTGCTGTATGTGTCGCCTCTACATCCCATGGCTCATGAAAGGTACAGTTGAGTATTATTAAACGTGTAATACAGGTAGCTCTGGTAGAAGAGACAGTTTGTGACCTAAATCAAAAGTTCAGTTTTCGGGAAGTTTCTTCTTCCCCATATCGTTTCTGACGGTAGTCAGCTTGAAAAGCCCTATGGAATTTGCCCCTTGTTCCGGGCTTAAATTTGGTTGGGAAATCCACAGGAATGCAGGGCTTGCATTTTGCCTCAATAGGGCAGTCCCACTGTAAGACCAAATTTCTGTTACAAAAACCAGAATCAAAGAGAAAATCCTTTACTACACAGTTTAACAGGTAAACTGTTTTTATCTGAAAAAAGCACTGACGCAAAAGTGATTTCATTTCTTTTGGGGGTGGGTATTTTCAAAAAAAAGAGTTGGAAAGAAAATTTAGCAGATTGATCAAAGTTAAAATTGGATTTTATATCTTTTTTCCCTCAAGTAACTACTTCGTGTGTACATTACATGTATTTTTCGGGTCGGGCGTTCCAAATAAAAATGATGGCCTTTGCTCCTGCAGGGTTATGATGTTGCTTGCCACTCGTCAAAATTTTAGTGTTTTGAGGGCTGAATTTAATTTCTGATAAAACCCCTTTTGGGTCTGTGTCTAGCTTTTTTGCTGGAGGGATTTTACCCCCCGCAAACCGCTCTTTTACACTCCAAAGAACTTTTTTTTTGCCATCCTTAAGCAGCCAACTTTTCCCTGTTTTTTGGCAAAAATAAATCCATCTTTCCATGTTCAGATAAAAAAATTTTTGGAAAATCCCCCCCAATTTAAATTTTTGGTTTTTTCCCCCATGTTCTTCTTTAACGCCCTTTTTAAATTGTAAAAAAATCCTTGACTGCAAGATAAAAAATTTGGGCAGTTTTGCCCTTAGAGTGGTCTTTTGCAATAAGATTTTCTCTTAAAATCGTACATTTTCTAACTTAACTGTTGAAGTTTGGGTTAAACCCTATAAAATATTTGAAGTTTTTGGATTTTTTCCTTTTTTAAAACAAGTTTTATATCAGTGGGTTTTTGTTTGAATTTTTTTTGCACCTGAAAAAATTTACGGGCCCTTTTTTGAGTTATTGACCTTCATTTAAATAGTTTGGAGACTTTCAGATCATAACATATGCGCCGCAGGCTGAGGGAACCACTTTTTAAAGTGTCTTTTTGTGTTGTTATGATAACAACCCCAGTCTGTTCTGTGAGGTTTGCTTCACGGGGAACCGCTAGGCCACAACACCCCACAATTATTGTAGAACAGGACGGGGGAAATGATTGCATAGCCCAGTTTAGGGTCAGGCTAAACCCAGTTTGGGGGATTTCGAGCAGCAGGGGCCCAAACTTAAAAATTTCAAAATCTTTTGGGAGTTAAGTAACCAAGTGTAGAAAAAACTTGAATTGGTCAGTGGTGGTCACTGACTCTGGTCATTTCCCCTCCTGCTACCAATTACCCACTTTCACTTTGTGCAAAAACCCAAATTTTACCTTGCCCTTGCCACAGTCCAAAAAAAAAAATACATTTAAACAAAATCTGTGTTTTGCGGGTTTTTTCCCAGAACATAATTATTTGAAAAAACTTTTTATATGTTTTCTTCGAATTGTCTTTGTCCATGGGCACAGCTTTTTCCCTCAAATTTTTGTGCTGTTGTGTCGCCTCTACATCCCATGGCTAAATGAAAAGGTACAGTTGAGTATTTTTTAAACCTGTAATCCCGGTAGCTCTGGAGAAAAAGACAGTTTGTGACCTAAACAAAAGTTCAGTTTTCGGGAAGTTTCTTTTTTCCCCCCTATCTTTTCTGAGGGTAGTCAGCTTAAAAAAAGCCCTAGGGAATTTTGGGCCCCCTTTTTCCGGGCTTGAATTTGGGTTTGGGGGAAATCCAAAAGGAATGAGGGTTTTGAAATTTTTGCCTACAATATGCAGAAAACCACTAAAAGCCCAAAATTTCTTTTTACAAGACCAAAATCAAAGAGAGAAATTTTTTAAATTTTAAAACATTTTAAACATGTAAACTGTTTTTTTCTGAAAAAGGGCACTGACGCAAAAGTGATTTCATTTTTTTTTTATGAGGGGGGGTAGTTAAAAAACCCAAAAAGTTGGAAGATATTTAGCAGATTGACTCAAAGTTAATATTGGATTTTATATCTTTCTTCCTCAAGTAACTACTTCGTGTTGTACTTTTCATGTTTTTTTTGGGGGCTGCGTTCCAACCAAAATGTTTGGCCTTTTGCTCCTGCAGGGTTATGAGTTGCTTGCCACTGGGTCAGAATTTATTTGTGTGGGGGCAAATTTTAAATTTTTCTGATCAAAACATTTTGGTCTTTTGTTAGCTGTTTGCTGGGGGTGATTTTCCCCCCGCAAACCACTCTTTTACACTGCCAAAGAACTTTTTTTTTGCCATCCTTAGAGAAAGCCAACTCTCCCTGTTTCGCGAAAATAAATCCATCTTTCCATGTTAAATTTAAAAAAATTTGAAAATCCCCCCAAATTTAAATTTTAGGTTTTCCCCCCAATGTTCTTCAAAACGCCCAGATTTTTGTGGGAAATTTTCCTTAAACTGCAAGATGAAAATTTTGGGCAGCTTGACCTCGAGTGGTCTTTTGCATATAAGATCTTCTCTTGAAATCTACACTTTCAAAACTTAACTGTTGAAGCTTTTTAAACCCGGTCAATTTTTAAAAGTTGTTGATTTTTCCTTATTGAATCAAGTTTTATTTTCAGTGGGATTTTGTTTGAATTTTTTTATTGCACCTAAAGAAATTTACGGGCTCTTTGATTTATTGACCTTCACTTATAGTTTGGAGACTTTCAGACATAACAAAAGGGCCCCCCCCGCGGCTAAAGGAACCACATTTAAAGTGTTTTTTTTGGGGTTTTTTATATAACAATCCCAGTCTGTTCTTTGAGGTTTGCATCACTGGACCGCTAATTATTGTAGCACAGAACAAGGGATAAATGCATAGTCAGATTATGGGTCAGCTCAATCCAGATTGGATTTCGAGCAGCAGAGGCAAACTTATAATATCAAAATCCATTGGAGTTAAGTGACCAAGTGTAGAAAAAAAACTTGATTTGGTCAGTCGTAGTCACTGATCTCTGGCCATCCCTCTTGCTACCAATTACCCTCCTGTCACTTGTGTGCATAAACCAATTTATCTTGACTTGCCACAGTCCTTAACAAAAAAGTTACACTTACAAAATCTGTGTCTGCAGTTTCTTCCCAGAATATAATTACTTCCAAACTTTTTATATGTGTCCTTCTTAATTGTCTTTTTCCATTAGGCTCAGCTTTGTCTTCATGAGTGTGTGCTGTCTGTGTCGCCTCTACATCCCATGGCTCGTAAAAAGGTACAGTTGAGTATTATTAAAGGTATTATACAGGACTGGTAGATCTGACAAAAAAGTCTCAGACATACCGTTTTTGTTTTGTGTGATCATCCATAAAAAAAAAAATAAACCTGAAAAACGTGGGGCTCAATCTGTTAGGTCAGGGGAAGAAAGTGAAAAATCTCGTCAATTTTCAGCATGTAATTACCTTGTCCTTAATTTGGTTGTAACAACCCCTTTCCAGATTGGAGTTTGGAGAATGGAGGTTGGAGTTTGGGGTTTGGAGTTTGTAGTTCGCAGTTGTAGTCGGCAGTTTTTAGTTTTCTACTTCAACCAAAAGCCTGCCTACACTACCCTCTCCTCCAAGCAGACTGCGGATGTCAGATCCTCTTTACTCCTCCACCAGATTCTGCGCTTCTTGTCATTCATGAGCCTGTGATACATTATACTGACTGAGAGCGACATTATTTTGAGGTACTTTTTATCAAGTTACTGTTAATGTAAATTTGTTATATATTTGAATGTACAGACTAGTGATTTTTTGCACAGAGTGGAGGTTTTCTGTGACTCATATTGGTCAATAGACTTACCAGGTCATCCAATGTCCTTAAAGATGTGTGCATGCTCAGTACTTTTTCCAAAGTGGAAAATATTCCACTATGTTTGCTGCCACCTAGAGTTCCACTGATATAAACTGGATATAAATCCCCAGCAAACAAAATAACGTCCCTTCGACATTGCTAGGACGTTATTCAAATGTTGGGAGAACGTTTTTATTTAACGTCATACGGACGGATAAGTGTAGAGTTTTTGTCAACGTCTAGATGACGTTGCGTATGATGTTTTATAATAACGTTGTGACAACGTAAAAACTGCACAGCAAAAACAAGGTAATTTCTTGACGCAATTATATGATTTCTTTCTGAAGTTTTTCGATCAACTATAAATTGTTCATTTTATATATATAGTTTCATGAATATTAGCAATTGATACAACAATATAATCAATTAATTACTTTCAACAATGTAAACTTACCAGTAGGCCATTACTACTTGTTGCGGTTGCCTAACTTCACTGTACCTGTATACTATTGTACAGCATGTACTATATAAGTGCATACCAACTTGTTGCTTTGGCAATCATGGGTGTGTATTTTTACTACAGTTTTTCCACTTTAATAATATTTTTTGAAAGTAAAATTACATGTTTAGTTACTACATTAAATTTGCCACTAAGTCCTCTGATAGTTTAGACAAATACATGAAGAAATGAGTACACCTAATTCACAAAAATTGTCAAATTTCTCGAAATTTGTTGTAAATATGTTACAACTTCTTAGCCAAATCTACTAATTTGCATATGTGATATTACGTTGTCATAATGTTCCCAAGTAACCTGACAAAACTACAACATTCAAGCAACGTTGTAAAAAAAAACGTTAACGCGACTTTATTTAGAGGTTTTTAAGAAACATTGCCATAACGTTGTATTTATGTTTTAAAATAATGTGACAAAACCACAACCTTCAGGTAACGTTATGAAAGAACATTCACCTAACGATTGTATATGACGTCAAAAACCAACATTGAAAACGTCGTTTCATCTGCATTACCAAGTAACTTGACAGAACAATAACATTCAGAAAACGTTGCAAAATAATATTCACAAGACGTTTTTATACGGTTTTTAGGTTATTAAGTAACAAGACCAAACCGCAACCTTTTTGCAACGTTGCAGGTTAGTTGTGTTTTAGTTGGGAATTAAACATTACCAAAACACAACTTCACAGTAATGTTTATGATGACGTTACGTGTTAGCTGGGGATCTTCCCTTTATAATTCTATTGGTTTTTCGGAAAGTATTTTCATTCCCACTTGATGGTATCTTTCAGTGCTGAAGAGGTAAACCAACAAAAATGACCTCCCAGGTATAGCTTTTGGCCATAGGCAAACAATGATTAATGGAAACACGCAGATTTGTACACATGGATAACTAGCCGAGGGCGCCCTACTTGACTGATGTCTTGTGCATGAGGTTTATATCAAGAAAAACAAACCCTTCAGGAATAGAGCTGATTGCGTAGAAATCTCAATTAGCACACAGAATTGCTGAGGTGTTTGGGGGTGTGTTTTTGTCAAAATAAGTTTTGGTGTTAGGTTACCAATTTAATGTACCACATTATGTTTAATGAAGTGACTGGTAATTTCTGATTGCAGCAAGGTCCTGAAATGCTGACAGAGAAGACCGTAGTCTGTCAACTTTTCGTTGGACTATCCACCAGATGCTGAGTGTCAGACGCTGATACACTCGCAACCAGACGTCGGGGTTCAGATTGTTTTCAGCGAGTTTGTGTTGGAGAAAATTTGGTGGGAAGCTGCACAACTGACCGCCTCAAGGTCAGAATCTAACTTCTTAAGATTAGCAACTTGTGAGATTTTTTTCGAACATTTCTAATTGATTTTAATCGGCTGATTCCTTTTTTGTGTTTAGGTTCAAGAGAACAATCTCTCAGAACCTGCCCCCAAAACTTTTTTGGTTCATAAAAGCAATTTTCAATAAATTTGCTTTAGAGACAATCTCACAATGCTTTAAATGATCTCAGATTTTTAATAATAAACAAAAATGTTGACCATCCTTTGGCAAAGCCATTAGTCAGTGTGACAATTTTCACTTTTTTTCACTTATTAAAGAATGATTTTTCAAGGATCTTCACATACATGTTTTTGAGATTTCTTGATTTGATTGTCTCATTTACAGCTGAGTGATTTGACGAGAAGATTGATGAGAGAACAGAACTCACCCTGTGCAGCCAGCTTAGCCCATTCGTCTGGTCACCCAAGGGCGCCCTGCTTGACTGATGTCATGTGCATGAGATATGTATCAAGAAACAAACTTATCAAGAATGGAGCTGATTGCGTAGAAATCTCAATTAGCACACAGAATTGCTGAGTGTGTTTGGGGGGTGTGTTTTTGTCAAAATAAGTTTTGGTGTTAGGTTACCAATCAATGTACCACATTATGTTTAATGAAAGTGACTGGTAATTTCTGATTGCAGCAAATCCTGACTGCTGACAGAGAAGACCGTAGTCTGTCAACTTTTCCGTTGGGACTATCCACCAGATCTGAGTGTCAGACGCTGATACACTCGCAACCAGATCGGGGTTCAGATTGTTTTCGCGAGTTTTGTTGAGAATTTGGTGGGAAGCTGCACAACTGCCGCCCAAGTCAAACTAACTCTAAATTACAATTTGAATTTTTTCAAATTCAATTGATTTAATCGGCTGATTCCTTTTGTGTTTAGGTCAGAAACAATCTCTCAAACCTGCCAACACTTTTTGGTTCATAAACATTTTAATAAATTGTTAAGACAACTCACAATGCTGAAATGACTCAGATTTTAAAATAAAAAAAATGTTGACCATCCTTTGGCAAAGCCATTAGTCGTGTGACAATTTTTTTTTTTACTATTAAAGAATAATTTTTCAGGATCTTCACAACATTTTTGAGATTTCTGATTGATGTCATTCAGCTGAGGGGTTTGACGAGAGAAGATAAGCGTCACCCTGGCAGCCACTACCATTCGTCGGTCACCCAAGGCCCCGTCTTGACTGATTCGTGCTGAGTATGTCAAAACAAACTTATCAAGAATGGACTGATTGGTAGAAACCAATACACACAGAATTCTGAGGTGTTTGGGGGGTGTTTTTGTCAAAATAATTTTGGTGTTAGGTTACCAATCAAGTACCACATTATGTTTAATAAAATGACTGTATTTCTGATTCAGCAAAACCTACTCTGACAGAGAAACCGTAGTCTGCAACTTTCCGTGCCCTCACCAGATGCATGTCAGGACCTGATACACTCAAACCAGCTCGGGGTTCAGATTGTTTCAGCGAGTTGTGTTGGAAAATTTGGTGGAGCGCACACGACCCCTCAGGTCAGAATCAACTTCTTAAGATTAGCAACTTGTGAGATTTTTTCAAACATTCAATTGATTTTAATCGGCGATTCCTTTTTGTGTTTAGCAAGAGAACAATCCTCAGACCGCCAACACTTTTTTGGTTCATAAAACTTTCATAAATTTGTTTTAGAGACAATCTCACAATGCTGAAAGATCTCAGATTTTTAATAATAAAAAAAAATGTTGACACATCCTTTGGCAAAGCCATTAGTCAGTGTGACAATTTTCACTTTTTTCACTTATTAAAGAATAATTTTTCAAGGATCTTCACATACATGTTTTTGGGGATTTCTTGATTTGATTGTCTCATTTACAGCTGAGTGATTTGACGAGAGAACAGAACGCACCCGTGCAGCCAGCTTAGCCCATTCGTCTGGTTCACCCAAGGGCGCCCTGCTTGACTGATTTTCATGGTGCATGAGGTATGTATCAAGAAACAAACTTATCAAGAATGGAGCTGATTGCGTAGAAATCTCAATTAACCACAGAATTGCTGAGGTGTTTTGGGGGGTGTGTTTTTTGTCAAAATAATTTTTTGGTGTTAGGTACCAATCAATTGTACCACATTAGTTAATGAAGTGACTGGTAATTTTGATTCCCAGCAAAATCCTGACTGCTGACAGAGAAGACCGTAGTCTGTCAACTTTCCGTTGGACTACTCCACCAGATGCTGAGTGGTCAGACGCTGATAACACTCGCAACCAGAGTCGGGGTTCAGATTGTTTTCAGCGAGTTTGTGTTGGAGAAATTTGGTGGGAAGCTGCACAACTGACCGCCTCAAGGTCAGAATCTAACTTCTTAAGATTACAACTTGTGAGATTTTTTTCAAACATTTTCTAATTGATTTTAATCGGCTGATTCCTTTTTTGTGTTTTAGTGCTCAAGAGAACAATCTCTCAGAACCTGCCAACACTTTGTTTGGTTTCATAAAAGCCATTTTTTAATAAATTTGTTTTAGAGACAATCTCACAATGCTGAAATGATCTCAATTTTTTAATAATAAAAAAAAATGTTGAACATCCTTTGGCAAAAGCCATTAGTCAGTGTGACAATTTTTCACTTTTTTCACTTATAAAGAATGAATTTTTCAATGGATCTTCACATACATGTTTTTGAGGATTTCTTGATTTAAATGTCTCATTTACATGTTTTATTTAAAAGGAGGGAGCGAATTTATGCAGACTTTAAAGCCCACGCGGGCACCCGGTCCCCCGGGCTTTTTCATGTCATGAGGTTGATCAAGAAAAAAATTTCAAGAATGGACTGATTGCGTAAAAATCCAATAAGCACACAGAATTGCTGAGGGTTTTTTGGGGGGGTTTTTTTTTCAAAATAAGTTTTGGTGTTGGTTCCCAATCAATGTACCCCCTTATTTTTAATAAAGGGACTGGTTTTTTTTGATTGCGCAAAATCCACTGCTAACAGAGAAGCCCTATCTGTCAATTTTCCGGGCCCCCCTTTCGAGTTTTCAGACGCTGAACCCTCCCACCAACGCGGGGTTCAATTGTTTTCAGCGATTTTTGTTTTTTGAAGAAATTTGTTGGAAGCTGCACAACTGACCGCCTAAAGGGTCAGAATCAAACTTCTTAAGAAGCAACTTGGAGATTTTTTCAAACATTTCAAATTGATTTTAATCGGCTGATTCCTTTTTTGTGTTTAGGTTTCAAGAGAAAAATCCTCAAAACCCGCCAACATTTTTTTGGTTCAAAAAAGCCATTTTAATAAATTTGTTTTAGAGACAATCTCAAATGCTGAAAGACCAGATTTTTAAAAATAAAAAAAAAATGTTGACCCCCCTTTGGCAAAACCATTAGTCCCGTGTGACCCAAATTTTTACTTTTTTTTTACTTATTAAAGAATAATTTTTCAAGGAACTTTTACATACATTTTTTGAGTTTCTTGATTTGAATTTTCTCATTTACAGCTGAGGTTTGACAAAAAACAGAACGTCACCCCCCTTTCAGCCAGCTTAGCCCATTCGTTTTGGTCACCCAAGGCGGGGCCCTGCTTGACCCGGGTGTCCTTTGCTTTAGGTTTTGTTCAAGAAACAAAACTTATCAAGAATGGAGCTGATTGGGGTAGAATCGACAATTAGGACACAGAATTTCTGAGGTTTTGGGGGGTTGTTTTTTGTCCCCCCCTAAGTTTTGGGTGGTTTAACCCCAACAAATGACCCCCCTTAAAAGTTTAAAAAAGTGCCCGGAATTTAAATTTACCCCCCCCGGGGGGTCCCCATTCCCCCCCAAAAAAAAATTTGGTACCCTTAAATTGGAACCCCCCCCCCCAAAACTTATTTTGACCCCCCCAAAACACCCCCCCAAAAACCTCACAATTCTGTGTCCAATTCCCATTCTACCAATCCCGCTCCCCTTCTTTTATAAGTTTGTTTTTGAACATACCTCCGCACATGACATAAATCAAGCAGGGCGGGCCCCTTTGGGGGACCCAGAAAGAATGGGCTTTAAACTGGCTGCACAGGGTGACGTTTTTTGTTTTTCCCCGTCAAATTTACCAGCTGTAAATGAGACAATCAAATCAAGAAACCTCAAAAACAGTTTGAAAAATCCTTGAAAAATTATTCTTTTAAAAAAGTGAAAAAAGGGGAAAAATTTTCACACTGACAAAAGGCTTTGCCAAAGATGGCAACATTTTTTTTTATTATTAAAAATCGAGAAACATTTCAGCATTTGAATTTGGGCCCCTAAAACCAAAATTTTTTGAAAAAGGCTTTTAAAGAACCAAAAAAGGGGGGCGGTTTTTGAGAGATTGTTCTCCCGGGAAACCCAAACCCAAAAAAGGGAATCACCGGGTTAAAATCAATTTTGAAAAAGTTTTTAAAAAAATCTCACAAGTTGCTAAACTTTTAAAAGTTAGATTTTGACCTTGAGGCGGTCAGTTGTGCAGCTTCCCACCAAATTTTTTCCAACACAAACTCCCCTGAAAACAATCTGAACCCCGACTCTGGGTTTCGAGGTATCAGCGTCTGACACTCAGCATCTGGTGGATATTTCCAAAGAAAGTTGACAGACACGGTCTTCTCTGTCCCCGCAGTCAGGGTTTTTTCTGGGAATCAGAAAATTTCCAGCATTTTTAAATTAAAAATAATGTGGTACATTGAATTTTTTAACCTAACACCAAAACTTTTTTTGACAAAAACCACCCCCCAAACACCTCCAACAATTCGTTTTGGGGTAATTGAGATTTTTTACCCAATCCCCTCCATTCTTTATAAGTTTTTTTCTTGATACATACCTCATGCACATGATATCATTAAGAGGGCGCCTTGGTGACCAGACAATGGGGTAAGCGGGTGCCCCCGGGTGACTTTTGTTCTCTCGTCAAACCACTCAGCTGTAAATTTGCAATCAAATCAAGAAATTTTCAAAAAAAGGGATGTAAGATCCCCTTTAAAAATTATTCTTTAAAAAAGGGGAAAAAAATGAAAATTTTCACACGGGCCCAATGGTTTTTCCAAAAGGGTGGTCAACATTTTTTTTTATTATTAAAAATCTAGATCATTTCAGCATTGTGAATTTTCTCTAAAACAAATTTTTTTAAAAAGGCTTTTATGAACCAAAAAAGTGTTGGCAGGTTCTGAGAGATTGTTTTTCTTTAAACCCAAACACAAAAAAGGAAAACAGCCCCATTAAAATCATTAGAAATGTTTGAAAAAAATCTCACAAGTAGCTAAATTAAGAATTAGATTCTGACCTTGGGGGGGGGGTCATTGTGCAGCTTTCCCCCCAAAATTTTTTTCCCAAAACAAAATCCTGAAAAAAATCTGAACCCCACGTCTGGTTTCGAAATGTACGCCCTCCCGACACTCCGCACTGGGGGATAGTCCAACGGAAATTTACAGACTAAAGGTCTTCTCTGTCAGCAGTCAGGATTTTTGCCCCAATCAAAAATTACCCCGTTTTCAAATTTAAAAAAATGTGTACATTGATTGGTAAACCCAACACCAAAACTTATTTTTGGGCAAAAAAACACCCCCCCCAAAAACCCCAGCAATTTTGTTGGGTAATTAGATTTCTACCCATCACTCCATTCTTGATTTAAATTTTTTCTTGAAAATACCTCATGCACATGAAAATCCCGTCAAGCAGGGGGCCCCCTCAAAAACATGTATGTGGATCTGAAAATATTCTTTATAAGTGAAAATGAAAATTGTCACACTGATAATGCTTTGCCAAAGATGGTCAACATTTTTTTTTAATAAAAATCTGAGATCATTCAGCATTGGAGATTGTCTCTAAACAAATTTATTAAAGGCTTTTATAACCAAAAAGTGTTGGAGTTTGAGAGATTGTTCTCTGACCTAAAAAAAAAGGAATCAGCGATTAAATCAATTGAAGTTTGAAAAATTCACAAGTTCTAATCTTAAGATTGATTCTGCTTGAGGCGGTCAGTTGTGCATTCCACCAAATTTCTCAACACAACTCGTGAAAACATCTGAACCCGACTTGGTTGCGAGTGTATCAGGCGCTCCACCAAACTATTTCAAAAACACCCCAAAAACTAAACCGTTGTTATGGTTTCCGCAATCAGCATCTGATAGTTGTCACTGAACTACCAGACATGTCGTCAGCAGGCGGCTTGGGTGACAGAAATGCTAAGCTGCTAATAGGGTGACTTTTGGTACACAAACCCAAAATTATTACTAAAACCCAAAACCAGCAATTCTAATGTATTGAATTCCTTGAAACTCATTCTTATAATGTGACTTGAAATTTCACATGACATCTCAAGAGGCACTTGGTTTATAAAATGGTATGCGCAGTGTGCGTTTGTCTCTCAAAATTCTTAAATGCTTAAGAAAAAAATTGAGAATCTAAATGTTTAGGACCTAAAAAACATGTAAGTCGATTAAAAAATAAAATTGTAACTAAATGGCTTGCAAAGAGTTAAATTTTGTTTTAAGTCGTTGTCATTCCACATTTCTCAAACAAATTTAAAAAATCTGAACCAAAAGTGTGGCAGTTCTGAGATTCTCTGGAATCAACGAAAGTTGACAGCCGTAATCATTAGAAAGGTTTGAAAAACTCAATCAGTAAATTAAGCTTAATTTACTAGGGTCAGTTTGGACTACCACCAAATCTTAACAATAAAACACCCCAAAACCCGATCTGGTTGCATTGTTCTACGTTGCACTCAGTCTGTGGATAAGTTTTCTGAAATCACTACGATCTCTGTAGCAGAGCTTGTGTACCAGAAATGGGCTAACTGGCCACAGGGTGCGTTCTGTTCTCCGTCAAATCACTCGCTGTAAATGACAATCAAATCAAAACTCAAAAACTGTATGTGCATCTTGAAAATTATTCTTTAATAGTGAAAAAAGTGAAAATTGTCACCTGGTAAGGCTTTGCCAAAGATGGTCAACATTTTTTTATTATTAAAAATCGAGATCATTTCAGCATGTGAGATTGTCTCTAAAACAAATTATTAAAAAGGCTTTTATGAACCAAAAAAGTTTGGCAGTTCTGAGAGATGTTCTCTTGACTAAACACTAAAAAGATCAGCGATTAAATCATTGAATGTTTGAAAAAAATCTCACAGTTGCTTCTTAGAAGTAGATTGTTGAGCGGTCAGTTGTGCAGCTTCCCACCAAATTTCTCCAACCAAATGGAAAATCTCCCCCCCGACGTCTGGTTCGAGTGTATCAGCGTCTGACATCAGCATCTGGTGGAAGTCCAACGGAAAGTTGACAGACTACGTCTTCTCTGTCAGCAGTCAGGTTTGCTGCAATCAAAATTACCAGTCTTCAATAACAAATGTGGTACATTGATTGGTAACCTACACCAAAACTTATTTTGACAAAACACACCCCCAAACCCTCAGCCATTCTGTGTGCTATTGAGATTTCTACCAATCACTCCATTCTTGAAAGTTTGTTTCTGAACATCCTCAGCACATGAATCATCAAGAGGCGCCCTTGGTGACCAGACGAATGGCTAGCTGGCTGCACAGGGTGCGTTCGTTTCTCATACCCTGTCAAACACTCAGCGTAAATGAGACAATCAAATCAAGAAATCTCAAAACATGTTGTGAAGACCTTGAAAAACTTTCTTTAATAAGTGAAAAAATGAAAATTGTCCCTGACTAATGGCTTTGCCAAAGGATGGTCAACATTTTTTTTATAATTAAAATCGGATCATTTCAGCATTGTGTTGTCTCTAAAAATTTATTAAAATGTTTTTAACCAAAAAAGTGTGGCGGTTCTGAGAGATGTTCTTGAGCCTAACACAAAAGACCCGCGATAAAAATCATAAAAGGTTCTGAAAAAAATTCCAAGTTGCTAATCTTAAGAAGTTAGATTCTGACACTTGAGGCGGTCATTGTGAGCTTCCACCAAATTTCTCAAACACAAACTCGCTGAAAACAATCTGAAACCCGACTCTGGTTGCGAGTTGTTCAGCGTCTGAACTCAGCATCTGGGGAAGTCCAACGAAAAGTTGACAGACTACGGTCTTCTCTGTCACAGTCTCAGACCTTGCTGCAATCAGAATTCACCCAGTCACTTCGATTAAAGCATATTGTGGTACAGTTGATTGGTAACCTAACACCAAACTTATTTTGACCAGAAACACACCCCCCAAACACCTGAGCAAATTCCTGTGTGCTAAGTGAGATTACTACGCAATCAGCTTCTATTCCTAGGGGGGCACTTATGTACATGGTACAATAGTATACAGGTACAGTGAAGTTAGGCAACCGCAACAAGTAGTAATGGCCTACTGGTAAGTTTACATTGTTGAAAGTAATTAATTGATTATATTGTTGTATCAATTGCTAATATTCATGAAACTATATATATAATATGAACAATTTATAGTTGATCGAAAAACTCAGAAAGAAATCATATAATTGCGTCAAGAAATTACCTTGTGCATTTTTTACGTTGTCCACAACGTTATTATAAAACATCATAACGCAACGTCATCTAGACGTTGACAAAACTCTACACTTATCCGTCCGTATGACGTTAAATAAAAACGTTCTCCCCAACATTTGAATAACGTCCTAGCAATGTCGAAGGGACGTTATTTTGTTTGCTGGGGATTATATCCAGTTTATATCAGTGGAACTCTAGTGGCAGCAAACATAGTGAATATTTTCCACTTTGGAAAAAGTACTGAGCATGCACACATCTTTAAGACATGGATGACCTGGTAAGTCTATTGACCAATATGAGTCACAGAAGCCTCCACTCTGTGCAAAAAATCACTAGTCTGTACATTCAAATATATAACAAATTTACATTAACAGTAACTTGATAAAAAGTACCTCAAAATAATGTCGCTCTCAGTCAGTATAATGTAATCACAGGCTCATGAATGACAAGAAGCGCAGAATCTGTGGGGAGTAAAGAGGATCTACATCCCAGTCTGCTTGGGAGGAGAGGTAGTGTAGGCAGGCTTTTGTTGAAGTAGAAACTAAAAACTGCCGACTACAACTGCGAAAACACAAACTCCAAACCCCAAACCCAACCTCCATTCTCCAAACTCCAATCTGGAAAGGGGTTGTTACAACCAAATTAAGGACAAGGTAATTTCATGCTGAAAATTGACGAGATTTTTCCCCTTTCTTCTCCTGACCTAACAGATTGAGCCCCACGTTTTTCAGGGTTTTTTTTTTTTTATGGATGATCACACAAAACAAAAACGGGTGTCTGAGACTTTTTTTTTTCAGATCTACCAGTCCTGTATAATACCTTTTTAAATAATACTCAACTGTACCCTTTTTACGACCATGGGAAAGTAGAGGGGACACAGAAAAGCACACACTCATGAAACAAAGCTGAGCCTAATGGGAAAAAAAGACAATTTAAGAAGGACACATATAAAAAGTTTGGAAAATAATTATATTCTGGGAAGAAACGCAACACAGATTTTGTAAGGGGAACTTTTTTTTTTAAGGACGTGGGAAGTCAAGATAAATTGGGGTTTTTGCACACAAGTACAGGAGGGGAATTGGAGCAAGGGGACTGCCAAAAAG
>JASTWB010000504.1:0-15682 GCA_032158295.1 Pycnopodia helianthoides | reverse complement strand
AGCTCCATTCTTGATAAGTTTGTTTCTTGATACATACCTCATGCACATGACATCAGTCAAGCAGGGCGCCCTTGGGTGACCAGACGAATGGGCTAAGCTGGCTGCACAGGGTGACGTTCTGTTCTCTCGTCAAATCACTCAGCTGTAAATGAGACAATCAAATCAAGAAACCTCAAAAACATGTATGTGAAGATCCTTGAAAAATTATTCTTTAATAAGTGAAAAAAGTGAAAATTGTCACACTGACTAATGGCTTTGCCAAAGGATGGTCAACATTTTTTTTTATTATTAAAAATCTGAGATCATTTCAGCATTGTGAGATTGTCTCTAAAACAAATTTATTAAAAATTGCTTTTATGAACCAAAAAAGTGTTGGCAGGTTCTGAGAGATTGTTCTCTTGAGCCTAAACACAAAAAAGGAATCAGCCGATTAAAATCAATTAGAAATGTTTGAAAAAAATCTCACAAGTTCCTAATCTTAAGAAGTTAGATTCTGACCTTGAGGCGGTCAGTTGTGCAGCTTCCCACCAAATTTCTCCAACACAAACTCGCTGAAAACAATCTGAACCCCGACGTCTGGTTGCGAGTGTATCAGCGTCTGACACTCAGCATCTGGTGGATAGTCCAACGGAAAATTGACAGACTACGGTCTTCTCTGTCAGCAGTCAGGATTTTGCTGCAATCAGAAATTACCAGTCATTTCATTAAACATAATGTGGTACATTGATTGGTAACCTAACACCAAAACTTATTTTGACAAAAACACACCCCCAAACACCTCAGCAATTCTGTGTGCTAATTGAGATTTCTACCCAATCAGCTCCATTCTTGATAAGTTTGTTTCTTGATACATACCTCATGCACATGATATCAGTCAAGCAGGCGCCCTGGGTGACCAGACGAATGGGCTAAGCTGGCTGCACAGGGTGACGTTCCGTTCTCTCGTCAAACCACTCAGCTGTAAATTAGACAATCAAATCAAGAAATCTCAAAAACATGTATGTGAAGATCCTTGAAAAATTATTCTTTAATAAGTGAAAAAAGTGAAAATTGTCACACTGACTAATGGCTTTGCCAAAGGATGGTCAACATTTTTTTTTATTATTAAAAATCTGAGATCATTTCAGCATTGTGAGATTGTCTCTAAAACAAATTTATTAAAATGGCTTTTATGAACCAAAAAAGTGTTGGCAGGTTCTGAGAGATTGTTCTCTTGAGCCTAAACACAAAAAAAGGAATCAGCCGATTAAAATCAATTAGAAATGTTTGAAAAAAATCTCACAAGTTGCTAATCTTAAGAAGTTAGATTCTGACCTTGAGGCGGTCAGTTGTGCAGCTTCCCACCAAATTTCTCCAACACAAACTCGCTGAAAACAATCTGAACCCCGACGTCTGGTTGCGAGTGTATCAGCGTCTGACACTCAGCATCTGGTGGATAGTCCAACGGAAAGTTGACAGACTACGGTCTTCTCTGTCAGCAGTCAGGATTTTGCTGCAATCAGAAATTACCAGTCACTTTCATTAAACATAATGTGGTACATTGATTGGTAACCTAACACCAAAACTTATTTTGACAAAAACACACCCCCCAAACACCTCAGCAATTCTGTGTGCTTATTGAGATTTCTACCCAATCAGCTCCATTCTTGATAAGTTTGTTTCTTGATACATACCTCATGCACATGACATCAGTCAAGCAGGGCGCCCTTGGGTGACCAGACGAATGGGCTAAGCTGGCTGCACAGGGTGACGTTCTGTTCTCTCATCAATCCTCCGTCAAATCACTCAGCTGTAAATGAGACAATCAAATCAAGAAATCTCAAAAACATGTATGTGAAGATCCTTGAAAAATCATTCTTTAATAAGTGAAAAAAGTGAAAATTGTCACACTGACTAATGGCTTTGCCAAAGGATGGTCAACATTTTTTTTTATTATTAAAAATCTGAGATCATTTCAGCATTGTGAGATTGTCTCTAAAACAAATTTATTAAAAATGGCTTTTATGAACCAAAAAAGTGTTGGCAGGTTCTGAGAGATTGTTCTCTTGAGCCTAAACACAAAAAAGGAATCAGCCGATTAAAATCAATTAGAAATGTTTGAAAAAAATCTCACAAGTTGCTAATCTTAAGAAGTTAGATTCTGACCTTGAGGCGGTCAGTTGTGCAGCTTCCCACCAAATTTCTTCAACACAAACTCGCTGAAAACAATCTGAACCCCGACGTCTGGTTGCGAGTGTATCAGCGTCTGACACTCAGCATCTGGTGGATAGTCCAACGGAAAGTTGACAGACTACGGTCTTCTCTGTCAGCAGTCAGGATTTTGCTGCAATCAAAAATTACCAGTCACTTCATTAAACATAATGTGGTACATTGATTGGTAACCTAACACCAAAACTTATTTTGACAAAAACACACCCCCCAAACACCTCAGCAATTCTGTGTGCTAATTGAGATTTCTACGCAATCAGCTCCATTCTTGATAAGTTTGTTTCTTGATACATACCTCATGCACATGACATCAGTCAAGCAGGGCGCCCTTGGGTGACCAGACGAATGGGCTAAGCTGGCTGCACAGGTGACGTTCTGTTCTCTCATCAAATCTCTCTGCGTCAAATCACTCACTGTAAATAGAAATCACAAGAAATCTCAAAACATGTATGTGAAGATCCTTGAAAAATTATTCTTTAATAAGTGAAAAAAGTGAAAATTGTCACACTGACTAATGCTTTGCCAAAGGATGGTCAACATTTTTTTTTATATTAAAAATCTGAGATCATTTCAGCATTGTGAGATTGTCTCTAAAACAAATTTATTAAAAATGGCTTTTATGAACCAAAAAAGTGTTGGCAGTTCTGAGAGATTGTTCTCTGAGCCTAAACACAAAAAAGGAATCAGCCGATTAAAATCAATTAGAAATGTTTGAAAAAAATCTCACAAGTTCTAATCTTAAGAAGTTAGATTCTGACCTTGAGGCGGTCAGTTGTGCGTTTCCCCAAACCAAATTTCTCCAACACAAACTCGCTGAAAACAATCTGAACCCAAATCTGGTTGCGAGTGTATCAGCGTCTGACACTCAGCATCTGGTGGAAGTCCAACGGAAAGTTGACAGACTACGGTCTTCTCTGTCAGCAGTCAGGATTTTGCTGCAATCAGAAATTCCCAGTCATTTTCATTAAACATAATGTGGTACATTGATTGGTAACCTAACACCAAAACTTATTTTGAAAAAAACACACCCCCCAAACACCTCAGCAATTCTGTGTCTAATTGAGATTCTACGCAATCAGCTCCATTCTTGATAAGTTTGTTTCTTGATACATACCTCATGCACATGACGATCAGTCAAGCAGGGCGCCCTTGGTGACCAGATCGAATGGGCTAAGCTGAGCTGCACAGGGTGACGTCTTTTGTCCCTTCTCGTCAAATCACTCAGCTGTAAATGAGACAATCAAATCAAGAAACCTCAAAACATGTATGTGAAGATCCTTGAAAAAATTTTTCTTTAATAAGTGAAAAAAGTGAAAATTGTCACACTGACTAATGGCTTTGCCAAAGGATGGTCAACATTTTTTTTTATTATTAAAAATCTGAGATCATTTCAGCATTGTGAGATTGTCTCTAAAACAAATTTATTAAAAATGCTTTTATGAACCAAAAAAGTGTTGGCAGGTTCTGAGAGATTGTTCTCTTGAACCTAAACACAAAAAAGGAATCAGCCGATTAAAATCAATTAGAAATGTTTGAAAAAATCTCACAAGTTGCTAATCTTAAGAAGTTAGATTCTGACCTTGAGGCGGTCAGTTGTGCAGCTTCCCACCAAATTTCTTCCAACACAAACTCGCTGAAAACAATCTGAACCCCGACGTCTGGTTGCGAGTGTATCAGCGTCTGACACTCAGCATCTGGTGGATAGTCCAACGGAAATTGACAGACTACGGTCTTCTCTGTCAGCAGTCAGGATTTTGCTGCAATCAGAAATTACCAGTCACTTCATTAAACATAATGTGGTACATTGATTGGTAACCTAACACCAAAACTTATTTTGACAAAAACACACCCCCCAAACACCTCAGCAATTCTGTGTGCTAATTGAGATTTCTACGCAATCAGCTCCATTCTTGATAAGTTTGTTTCTTGATACATACCTCATGCACATGACATCAGTCAAGCTCAGGGCGCCCTTGGGTGACCAGACGAATGGGCTAAGCTGGCTGCACAGGGTGACGTTCTGTTCTCTCGTCAAATATCAGCTGTAAATGAGGACAATCAAATCAAGAAATCTCAAAAACATGTATGTGAAGATCCTGAAAAATTATTCTTTAATAAGTGAAAAAAGTGAAAAATTGTCACACTGACTAATGGCTTTGCCAAAGGATGGTCAACATTTTTTTTTATTATTAAAAATCTGAGATCATTTCAGCATTGTGAATTGTCTCTAAAGCAAATTTATTGAAAATGGCTTTTATGAACCAAAAAAGTGTTGGCAGGTTTGAGAGATTGTTCTCTTGAACCTAAACACAAAAAAGGAATCAGCCGATTAAAATCAATTAGAAATGTTTGAAAAAAATCTCACAAGTTGCTAATCTTAAGAAGTTAGATTCTGACCTTGAGGCGGTCAGTTGTGCAGCTTCCCAAATTTCTCCAACACAAACTCGCTGAAAACAATCTGAACCCCGACGTCTGGTTGCGAGTGTATCAGCGTCTGACACTCAGCATCTGGTGGATAGTCCAACGAAAGTTGACAGACTACGGTCTTCTCTGTCAGCAGTCAGGATTTTGCTGCAATCAGAAATTACCAGTCACTTCATTTAAACATAATGTGGTACATTGATTGGTAACCTAACACCAAAACTTATTTTGACAAAAACACACCCCCAAACACCTCAGCAATTCTGTGTGCTAATTGGAGTTTCTACGCAATCAGCTCATTCTTGATAAGTTTGTTTCTTGATACATACTCATGCACATGACATCAGTCAGTCAGGGCGCCCTTGGTTTCCAACTTGGACTAAGCTGGCTGCACAGGTTAACTTCTGTTCTCTCGCAAAGAACTCTCGAGGTCTTTTTGTAAGTGTACATTCAATCAAAGAAACTCAAAAGTATGAAAATACCTTGTAAAACCCTTAATAAGTGTAAAAAGTAAAATGTCACACGTAATGGCTTCATAAGATGTAACATTTTTTTTATTTTAATCTGAATCAATTAACATTGTAGATGCACTATAAACAAAGTTTATTAGAAAATGGCTTTTATGAACCAAAAAAGTGTAAAACGTTCTGAGAGATTATTTTGAGCCTAAACCATTAATGAATCATTCCGTTTAAAATCAATTGAGAATGTAGAAAAAAATCTCACGTTTTAATGTTGGTTTTTGATCATATACAATGTTGGTAATGTTTTCATACTACCTAATTTTGGGTTAATCTTTTAAAACATAACAAATTTGGAGTTTATCCTCTACATAACGTGCGTTAACGATTTTTTTTAACAACTGCTTGATTTGTATTTTGAGATTTGATCAATAAAATACATATTCATTAAAATAATTGGTAATTTGATGTAACTTACAACAAATTTAGACAAATTTCACTTTAACATTGATATTCTTTGTATTTGTTCTAATATCAGCTTGTGAAATTTTATGTAGAAACCTTAATTTACTTTCAAACAAAACTTTAAAGTGGAAAAATGTTAAGTAACATGTTCCATCAACAATGTTCGTAAACTATCGTAAATAGCATAAATGTAAGTCAAAGTAGAAGCAAAAGTAGTAAGGTATGTTTAAGTTTACATTGTGAAAAGTATAATTGATATTTTTGTAAATTGTACAACATTTTTATTATTAAATTGAAAAATTTATAGTTGATCGAAAAATTCAAAGAAATATATAATGCGTCAGAAATTCTTGTTTTTGAGTGCAGTTTTTGTTGTCCAAGTTATATAAAACATCATAAGCAACTTCGACGTTGAAAAACTCACATTATGTCGTATGAGTTAATAAAAACGTTCCCCACATTTGAAAATTCATGTCGAAGGGCGTATTTTGTTTGTGGGGATTTTCAGTTTATCAGTGGAACTCTAGGTGGAGCAAACAAGTGGAATATTTTACTTTGAAAAGTAGATGAGATGACCTTTAAACTTGGATGATGGTGTTCATTGAATATGTCACAAAGCTCATCTTGCAAAAATCTTTTGAATTGGGTTTTTTTTTTTTTAAAAAAAATAAATTTTTTTTTTTTTTAAAAAAAAAAATTTTTTTTATTTTTTTACAAGGTTAATTTTTATTTTTTATTAACCAAAAAGAAAAAAAAAAAAGAATTTGGAAAAGGAAAAAAAAAAAATTTTAAAAAATTTGCAATTTTTATTGGAATTTTTTTTTTGTTTTTTTAAGGCTTGTGGAATTTTTAAAAAATTGTTAAAAAATTTTAAAAAAAATTTAAAGGGAAAAAATTTTTAAAAAAAATTTTTTAAAGGAAAAAAATTTTGATTTTGGGGCTGGAAAAAATTTTAAAGGTGAATGGGCCCAAACAAAAGTAAAAGGGGCCTTGGAATTTACAGGGGAAAATTTAAAAAAAAAAATTTTTTTTTAAATTGTTATTTTTTTTAAATTGAAATTTAATTATGAAAAAAAAAAAAAAAATTAAAAATTGGGGGAAAAAATTTTTTTTTGAAATTTTTTTTTGAAAATTAATAAAAAATATGGGGTTTGGTTAAAAAACAAATTGTAGATTAAAAAAAATTTAACTTTTGAAAAAAAAAATTAAGGGGTTTTTTTTTGCGGGGTTTAGTTTTGGGGAATTATTTGGGAAAAATTTAAATTTTTACTTGGAAAAAAAAGGGAATTGAAAAAAACTTGGTTGGAGTAAAAAAATTTTTAAACTACTGTGTTTTTTTAATTTAAATAAAAAATTTAAAAAAAAGAAAAAAAATTTTTCCCCCTTTAATTTTAAGGGGAAATTTGAGAAAGGGGGGTTTTGGGGGGGGAATGGGGAAAAAAAGGTTTTGGGGGGGGGTTTTGGGGAGGTTTTTTTAAGTAAAATAAAAATACTAAATAACCCCAAAAAAAAACCCAAACCCCAATTTCTCAAAACCAATTGGGGGGTTTTAAAACCCCTTGGAAAAATTTGTGAAAAGGGAGTTTTTATTTTTTTTCGATTGAGCCAGTTTTTCAGGTTTATTTTTTTTTTTAATGGATGATCACAAAAAACAAAAAAACGGTGTCTGAGACTTTTTTGTCAGATCTACAGTCTGTATAATCTTTAATAATATCAATGTACTTTTTAGAGCCATGGGAGAGGGGAACAGACAGCAACCATTATGAAGAAAAGCTGGGCCTAATGGAAAAGACAATTAAGAAGGAAACAATATAAAAAGTTTGGAAATAATTATTTCTGGGAAGAAAACTGCAGACAAGTTTTGTAAGTGAAACTTTTTGTTAAGGATGTGGAAAAGTCAAGTAAAATTGGTTTTGCACACAAGTGAAAAGGGGGTAATTGGTAGAAGGGGGATGCAGAGATCAGATGATACTGCCCAATTCAAGTTTTTTCTACACTTGGTTATTAAACTCAACAGATTTTGAAATTATAAGTTTGCTTTTGTGCTCGAAACCAATTGGATTGAGCTGACCATAATTGATATGCAATCACCCTTGCCCTGTTTACAATAATTAGTGGCGTGTTGTGGCTAGGGGGTCAGTGATGAAAACCTACAGAACAGATGGGCTTGTTATCATAACAACACAAAAAGAACTTTAAATGTGGTTCCATCAGCTGCGGCGCATATGTTATGATTGAAAGTCACAAACTATAAGTGAAGGTCAATAACTCAAGAGCCTGTACTTTTCAGGTGCAACAAAAAATTCAAACAAATCCACTGATAAAACTTGATTCAATAAGGAAATATCAACAATTCAAATTGGGGGGTTTAACACGCTTCACAGTTAAGTTAGAAAGTGTACGTTTTCAAGAGAAGTCTTATATGCAAAAGACACTCTGAGGTCAAGTGCAAAATTTTCATTTGCAGTCAATGATAATTTACAACAAAATTTGGGGGTTATGAAGAAATGGGGGGAAAACCTAAAATTAGGGGAGATTTTCAAATTTGTTTATTGAACTATGGAGAGATGGATTTATTTTGCAGAAAAGGGGAGAGTTGGGCTCTAAGGATGGCAAAAAACGTTCTTTGGCAGTGTAAATGAGCTGGTTTGCGGGGTAAAATCATCCCGAACAGTAGACAAGACCAAGTGTTGATCAGAAATTAAATTAGCCCCACAAATTTGACGAGTGGCAAGAACATTAACCTGCAGGAGCAAAGGCCATCATTTTGAGTTGGAACGCAGACCGAAAAATACATGTAATGTACATCACGAAGTAGTTACTTGAGGAGAAAGATATAAAATCAATTTAACTTTGAGTCAATTGTAATATCTTCAACTGTTTTTGAACTACCACCCATAAAAGAATGAAATCACTTTTTGCGTCAGTGCTTGTTCAGATAAAAACAGTTTCCATGTTAAATGTGTAGATAATGGATTTTCTCTTTGATTTGGTCTTGTAACAGAAATTCTGGTCTTACTAGTGGTTACTGCATATTGTAGGCAACATGCAACCCTATTCTGTGGATTTCCCAACCAAGTTCAAGTCTGGAACAAGGGGCAAATTCCATAGGGCTTTTCAAGTGATACGTAGAAACGATATGGGAAGAAGAAATTCCCGAAAATGAATTTTGATTTGGTCAAAACTGTCTCTTCTACAGAGTATGTTTAACGTTTAAAAATATAACTGTACTTTTCTGAGCCATGGGATGTAGAGGGAACACAGCCAAACATTTAAAGAAAAAGCTGTGCTATGGACAAGACAATTCAGAAGAACACATATAAAAGTTTGAAATAATTATGTTTGGGAAGAAATGCAGACACGATTTTGTAAGTGTATTTTTTTTTAGGACTGTGGCAAGTCAAGGTAGAATGGTTTGTGAACAAGTGAAAAGTGGGTAATTGGTAGAGGAGGGACTGCCCAGGATCAGTGACCACTACTGCCCAATTCAAGTTTTTTTCACTTGGTTACTTAACCCCAACAGATTTTGAAATTATAAGTTTGTTTGGGTCGAAACCCAATCTGGATTAGCCGACCTAATTGATATGCAATATCTTGTCTGTTCTACATAATTAGTGGCGTTTGTGGTAGGGGTCATTTGATGCAAACTACAGAAAGATGGGTTGTTATCATAACAACAAAAGAACTTTAACATGTGGTTATCAGCTGCGGGCTATGTTATGATTGAAGTCTCCAACTAAAGTGGGTCAATATTCAAAGAGCTGACTTTTAGGTGCACAAAAATTCAAAAAATCATGATATAAAACTTGATTCAATAAGGAATATCACCTTAAATATTGAAGGGTTTAAAGCTTAAAAGTTAAGTTAGAAAGTGTACGATTTCAAGAGAAGATCTTCTATGCAAAAAATTTAAAGGTCAAGTGCAAATTTCTCTTGCAGTCAAGGATTTTTTTACAATAAATTTGGGCGTTATGAAGAACATGGGGGAAAACCTAAATTAATTGGGGAGATTTTCAAATTGTTTATTGAAATGGAAAGATGGATTTATTTTGCAGAAACAGGGAGAGTTGGTGTCTAAGGATGGCAAAAAAAACAGTTCTTTGGCAGTGTAAATGAGTGGTTTGCGGGGGTAAAATACTCCAGCAACAGTAGACAGACAAAGTGTTGATCAGAAATTAAATTCAGCTACACTAAATTTGACGAGTGGAAGACATATAACTGAGGAGCAAAGGCATCATTTTGATTTGGAACGAGACCGAAAAATACATGTAATGTACATCAGAGTAGTTATTGGAGAAAAGAAAGATATAAATCCATGTTAAATTTGAGTCAATCTGCTAAATATCTTCCAACTCTGTTTTTGAATACCACATAAAAGAAATGAAATCACTTTTGCGTCGATGTTGTTGATAAACCAGTTTACATGTTAAATGTGTAGATAATGGATTTTCTCTTTGATTTGGTCTTGTAAGAAATTTGGTTTACTAGTGGTTATGCATATTGTAGGCAAATGACAGCTGCATTCTGTGGATTTCCAACAAGTTCAAGCGGAACAAGGGGCAATTCATAGGGTTTTCAAGCTGATACGTCAGAAAGATAGGGGGAAGAAGAAATTCCCCGAAAACTGAACTTTTGATTTAGGTCAAAAATGCCCTTTTTCGAGTCCCTGTATTAATTTTAATAATACTAAACTGATTTTATGGAGGGATGAGAGGCGACATACGCAAAAATTTGAAGAAAAAGCTGTGCCTTGGACAAAGAAAATTAGAAGAAACTTTAAAAAAAGTTTGCAAAAATTTATGTTTGGGAAGAAACGGACAAGATTTTTAATGTATTTTTTTTTTTAGGATGTGGCAAGTAAGGTAAAATGGTTTGTGAACAAGTGCAAGTGGGTATTGGTAGCAGGAGGGATGAAGAGATCGTGCCCATATGCCCAATTCAAGTTTTTTTCATTGGTTATTAAACTACGATTTTGAAATTAAAGTTTGCTCTGTGTCGAAAAAATCTGGTTTGAGTGACAAATTTGATATGAAATCTTTTGCCCTGTTCTACAATAATTGTGGGTTTTTTGGGGCCCTGGGTCCAGTGATGCAAACCTCACAGAAACAGATCGGGTTGTTATCATAACAACACAAAAAGACACTTTAAATGTGGTTCTCAGCCTGCGGCGCATATGTTATGATTGAAAGTCTCCAAACTATAAGTGAAGGTCAATAACTCAAGAGCTGTATTTCTCAGGTGCAAAAAAAATTCAAACAAAATCCCATGATATAAAACTTGATTCAATAAGGAAAGTATCAACAACTTCAAATATTGACAGGGTTTAACAAGCTTCAACAGTTAAGTTAGAAGTGTCGATTTCAAGAGAGTCTTATATGCAAAAGACCACTTGAGGTCAAGCTGCAACATTTTCATCTTGCAGTCAAGGAAAATTTCCTACAACAATTGGGGTTATGAAGAACACTGGGGGAAAACTAAATTAATTGGGGAGATTTTACAAATTTGTTTATCTGAACATGGAGAGATGGATTATTTTCGCAGAAACAGGGAGAGTTGGCTGCTCTAGGATGGCAAAAAAACAGTTCTTTGGCAGTGTAAATGAGCTGGTTTGCGGGGTAAAATCACCTCCAGCAAACAGCTAGACACAGACCAAAGTGTCTGATCAGAAATTAATTCAGCCTCACACACTAATTCTGACGAGTGGCAAGCAACATCATAACCTGCAGGAGCAAAGGCCATCATTTTGATTTGGAACGCAGACCCGAAAAATACATGTAATGTACATCACGAAGTAGTTATTGAGGAAGAAAGATATAAAATCCAATGTTAACTTTGAGTCAATCTGCTAAATATCTTCCAACTCTGTTTTTGAACTACCCACCCCATAAAAGAAATGAAATCACTTTTGCGTCAGTGCTTGTTCAGATAAAAACAGTTTACATGTTAAAACTGTGTAGATAATGGATTTCTCTTTTGATTCTGGTCTTGTAACAGAAATTCTGGTCTTACTAGTGGTTACTGCATATTGTAGGCAACATGCAAGCCCTGCATTCCTGTGGATTTCCAACCAAGTTCAAGCCCGGAACAAGGGGCAAATTCCATAGGGCTTTTCAAGCTGACTACCGTCAGAAACGATATGGGGAAGAAGAAAACTTCCGAAAACTGAACTTTTGATTTAGGTCACAAACTGTCTCTTTCTACAGAGCTACCTGTATTACACGTTTAATAATACTCAACTGTACCTTTTCATGAGCCATGGGATGTAGAGGCGACACATACAGCACAAACATTTGAAGAAAAAGCTGTGCCTACTGGACAAAGACAATTCAGAAGAACACATATAAAAAGTTTGCAAATAATTATGTTCTGGGAAGAGAAACTGCAGACACAGTTTTTTGTAAGTGTATTTTTTTTTTTAGGACTGTGGCAAGTCAAGGTAGAATGGTTTGTGCACACAAGTGACAAGTGGGTAATTGGTAGCAGGAGGGACTGACCAGAGATCAGTGACCACTACTGACCAATTCAAGTTTTTTTACACTTGGTTACTTAACTCCAACAGATTTTGAAATTATAAGTTTGCCTCTGCTGCTCGAAATCCAATCTGGATTGAGCCTGACCCTAATCTGACTATGCAATCATCCCTTGTCCTGTTCTACAATAATTAGTGGCGTGTTGTGGCCTAGCGGTCCAGTGATGCAAACCTCACAGAACAGACGTTTTAAACCAAGATTAAATTGTTCCTCGCTGCCGATATGATTGAGCACTAAATCATACAACTCTTCTTTCAAAAATTAAACCACTGTTAAATATAAAAAAAACACATTTAAAGGGTTAAAAGCTTCAAGTTATTAAAGTCGATTAAGAAATCTAATGAAACTTAGAAGTCAACAATCCTTTTAAGGTTAAAAAATAATTATGAAAAACAGGGAAACTAAATTGAAAAATTTCAAATTTGTATTGAAATGAAAGTATTTTAATTTTCGCATCAAGGAGATTGCCAAGGGTGCAAAAAACAGTTCTGGAGTGTAAATGATGGTGGATTCAAAATATCTAGCGAAAGAAAGGGAAAAATTCTGAAGAAATTAAATTGCCTACATTTTTGACAGTGGCAAAGCAAATATCCGCAGGAAGGGTTTTGATTCGCGGGAAAACCCAGAAAAAAGTAATGTCCTTGAAGTAAGTTACTGAGAAAAAGGGCAAAAACCAATTTATTGAAATGCTAAATACTTCCAATTGTTTGAAACCACCAAAAAAAAACATCACAGCTCATTGAGTTGAAGAAAAAACATTTTAATTTAAAGTATTTATTGTTTTCTGACGTTAAAATAATATGTTTTCAGTGGTTAAATAATTTTTAAATAAGCCTCATAATTGATTTCCCAACAGTTGCCTAAAGAAATTTTTTCCTTTTATACTGTTCAGAAAGATAGGGATGAATTTCCCAAAGATTCTTGATTCTAGGTAAACTGTTTTTACAGAGCTCCCGTATTACTGTTAAAAACACTTATTTTTTAACCAGGGAAGTTAAGGGCCCAAACTGCACAACATAGAAAAGTGACTGCAAAACATTCAGAAGAAGAATTAAAAGTGAAAATTTTGTTGGAAAACTCAAAACAATTTTTCAAAGTATTTTTTTGAGTGCAAGCAGGAAATTGTGGACACAGTGCAAGTAAATTTAGAGGACGGGACAAAAAATTTATGACACTAAATTAATGGGTTTATATTTACGTTATAATCCAACAGATTTTGAATAATTTTTGTGCTCGGAATCATTGAATTAGTGCCCAAATTGACTATGCCGTTTCTCCAAATTGAATGGTTGCCTGACTACTAGTTTAAACTTTACTAATCCTTTTAAACAACAAATGCCTTTTGGGGCTTATCTCCGATAATATGACAACTTAAAATTTGGCCGGGGGTGGCAAATTATAGGGGGGGGTTGTAAGAACGAAGGCAATAAGGGGGTCAAAATTCAAAGATTACTTTTAAGGCTCAAAATATCAAAATCAAATATTAATGGTTTTTAAAAAGGGAAAAATATAAAAAAATTAAAGGTTTAAACACTTAAAAGTTAAGTGAAAGTTAAAACTCAAATTTATATGAAAACCCCTTAAGTTAAGGAAATTTTATCTTGAGGAAGGATTTTTCAAAATTAAATTGCTTACAAAATTTTGGGGAGAAAATTTTTTAAAAATTGGGTTTGAACATGGGGAAAATAATTATTTGGAATTTAAAAATTTGGGTTTGGGTAAGGATCTTTAAAAGGTTGGCAGTTAATGGTTTTGGGAAAAAATCCCTCCAGTAAACAGGGTTGCGAAAATATCATAAAAGTTAGCCAACAAAATTTTCTGACAGAATAAAAAATTCATCCTCACAAATTCTGAGGGGCATCAATAATTTGGACAAGCAGACAATTTAACGTAATGAAATACAGTGTTCTAGAAAAGATATAAATCCAAGTATTATCAATTTAAATTATTTCAAAGTTTAATACCCCCTAAAATTTAAATCCACCTTTTTGGGTCATACTTTTAGATAAAAACATTTCTTTAATTGTATAATGGATTTCTCTCTTTGATTCTGGTCTTGTAACAGAAATTCTGGTCTTACTAGTGGTTACTGCATATTGTAGGCAACATGCAAGCCCTGCATTCCTGTGGTTTTCCCCAAAACCAAGTTCAAGCCCCGGAACAAGGGGCAAATTCCATAGGGCTTTTCAAGCTGACTACCGTCAGAAACGATAGGGGGGAAAAGAAGAAACTTCCCGAAAACTGAACTTTTGATTTAGGTCACAAACTGTCTCTTCTACAGAGCTACCTGTATTACACGTTAATAATACTCAACTGTACCTTTTCATGAGCCATGGGATGTAGAGGCGACACATACAGCACAAACATTTGAAGAAAAAGCTGTGCCTACTGGACAAAGACAATTCAGAAGAACACATATAAAAAGTTTGCAAATAATTATGTTCTGGGAAGAAACTGCAGACACAGATTTTGTAAGTGTATTTTTTTTTTTAGGACTGTGGCAAGTCAAGGTAAAATGGTTTGTGCACACAAGTGACAAGTGGGTAATTGGTAGCAGGAGGGACTGACCAGAGATCAGTGACCACTACTGACCAATTCAAGTTTTTTCTACACTTGGTTACTTAACTCCAACAGATTTTGAAATTATAGTTTGCCTCTGCTGCTCGAAATCCAATCTGGATTGAGCCTGCCCCGTAATCTGACTATGCAATCATCCCTTGTCCTGTTCTACAATAATTAGTGGCGTGTTGTGGCCTAGCGGTCCAGTGATGCAAACCTCACAGAACAGACTGGGCTTGTTATCAAAACAACACAAAAAGACACTTTAAATGGGTTTTTTCCATCAGCCTGCGGCGCATTTTTTATGACTAAAGTCTAAATTAAAAGGAAGGTCAAAACTCAAAGAGCCGTACCCGGGGCCCAAAAATTAAACAAATCCCATTGTTAAAACGAAATAAAAAAAATATAAAACAACTTAAATATTGAAGGGTTTAACAAGCTTCAAATTTAAAGTTAAAAGTGTACGATTTAAGAGAAGATTTTAGCAAAAGACCACTCTAGGTCAAGCTCCAACATTTTCTCTTGCAGCAAGGGATTTTTCTACAAAAATTGGGCTTTTTGAAAACGGGGGGGGAAACCCCCTAAATTAATTGGGGAGATTTTAAAATTTTGTTTATCTGAACATGGAAAGATGGATTTATTTTCGCAGAAACAGGGAGAGTTGGCTGCTCTAAGGATGGCAAAAAAAACAGTTCTTTGGCATTTGTAAATGAGCTGGTTTGCGGGGGTAAAATCACCTCCAGCAAACAGCTAGACACAGACCAAAGTGTCTTGATCAGAAATTAAATTCAGCCCTCACACACTAAATTCTGACGAGTGGAAAAGCAACATCATAACCTGGGGAAAGCAAAGGCCATCATTTTGATTTGGAACGCAGACCCGAAAAATACATGTAATGTACATCACGAATAGTATTACTTGAGGAAGAAAGATATAAAATCCAATGTTAACTTTGATCAATTGCTAAATATCTTCCAACTCTGTTTTTGAACTACCCACCCCATAAAAGAAATGAAACCCATTTTTTATGCTTTTTCA